>PVLD010008495.1:0-83580 GCA_004027595.1 Dinomys branickii
ATTTTCCTTATGATTCGCTGTAATCTATTTGCCAGTATTTTGTTGAGTATCTTTGCATCTATGTTCATTAGCGAGATTGGCCTGTAGCTCTCTTTCTTGGTTGGGTCTCTCTCTGGTTTTGGTATCAGTATAATACTTGCCTCCAGAAATGTGTTGGGGAGAGTTGCTTTCTTTTCGATTTCATTGAAGAGTTTGAGGAATGTTGGCATTAGATCTTCTCTGAATGTTTTAGAGAATCCTGCTGTGAATCCATCAGTGGCTGGGCTTTTCTTTGTTGGTAAGTTTTTAATGACGTTTTCAATCTCCTTAATTGATATTGGGTTGTTCAGGATTTTTACATCTTCCTGATTCAATTTTGGCAATTTGTACCTTTCTAGGAATGTGTCCATTTCTTCTGTATTTTCTATCCTATGGGAATACAGATTTTCAAAGTAGATATTAATGATCTTTTGTACTTCTTTTGGATCTGTAGTGACTTCATCCTTTTCATTCCTTATTGCATGAATTTGAGATCTTTCCCTTCTTTTTTTTGATAAGGTTGGCTAGCAGTTTATCAATTTTATTTACTCTTTCGAAGAATCAACTCTTTGATTCACTAATTTTTTGTAGAGTTTTCTTCATCTCAGTTGCATTAATTTCTGCCCTGAGTTTTATGATCTCCTCCCTTCTTTGGGATCTTGGTTTGGCTTGTTGCTCTTTTTCTAAGAGTTTGAGGTGTATCATTAGGTTATTTATTTGCGTTCTTTGTATTTTCTTTGTATATGATTTCATTGTTATAAATTTCCCTCTGAGGACTGCTTTCATTGCATCCCACAGATTCCGATAGGTTGTACTTGCGTTTTCATTTATTTGTAGGTAATTTTTAATTTCTTCTTTAACTTCTTGTGTGAGCCATTGGTTGATCAGGAGGTTGTTGTCTAATTTCCACGTGTTTATGTCGTTTTTGGGGTTCTCTTTGTCATTAATTTCCAATTTTATTGGACTGTGGTCCGATAATATGCATGGGATAATTTGAATTCTTTTGCATTTAGGTAGATATGCTCTATGGGCTAGAATGTGGTCTATTTTGGAGAAAGACCCATGTGCAGCTGAGAAAAATGTGTATTCTGATGTTGTGGGGTGTAACACTCTGTATACATCTACTAAGTCCTTTTGTTCACACTTTTGGTTCAGGTCTGTTATTTCTTTGCTGAGTTTCTGTCCAGTTGACCTGTCTCTTTGCATCAGAGGGGTGTTTAGGTTCCCTATTACAATATGTTATTAGTTATTTGATTTTTTACATCTGTCAAAATTTCACTTGTACAGTTAGGTGCTCTATGGTTTGTTGCATAAATGTTTAGGATTATTACCTCTCCCTCTTGCAGCTTTCCCCTATCTAGTATGTAATGGCCTTCTTTATCTCTTGTGATTGTTTTTGGTTTGAAGTGTACATTGTTTGCAAACATAATAGCTACCCCTGCTTTTTTCTGGGGACCTGTTGCATGGAGAACTGTTTTCCAACCTTTAACTTTCAACCTGTAGATTTCCTTTTGAGTAAAATGTTTTTCCTGTATACAGCATATCATTGGATTGTGTTCCTTAATCCACTCTTCCAATCTTTTCCTTTTGACTTTTGAGTTGAGGCCATTTACATTAATGGTTATCATGGTTATATGTTGGCTTATTCTAGTCATGTTATTTACTTGATGTTTTTCTTCTTTTGCTGACTTGTTCTGTTTAGGAGTTATTTCTATTGTTCTTGGAATTGTGGTCTCTTTTTTCTCTGTCTAGAATATCTTTTAGTGCTTTTTGCAATGCTGGTTTGGCACTCATGAAGTTCTTCAGTTGTTCTTTGTCATGGAAATATTTTATTTCTCCATTGAATTTGAAGGATAGTTTTGCAGGATCCATCAGTCTGGGTTGGAAGTTGTTTTGTCTCAGAATCTGTAATATCTCGCTCCAAACTCTTCTTGATTTCATGGTTTCTGTTGAGAAGTCTGCTGTAATTCTGATGGGCTTTCCTTTATAGGTGATCTGTTTCTTTTCTCTAGCAGCTTTTATTATTGTGTTCTTTTGCTGGATATCTGGGACCTTGACCATTATATGTCTGTGTGTGTTTTTCTTTTGATTATGGATCGTTGGGTTTCTATATGCCTCAATTAACTGTGCTTCCCTATCTTTTACCTTGTTTGGAAAATTTTCTGCTATTATTTCAGCAAATATTCTTTTTATATCGTTTGTGTGGTCTCCTGCTGTTTCACTGACTCCTATTACTCGAACATGATTTCGTTTTGCCTCATCTTGCAGCTGTTGGATTGATTTTTCTTGGGTCTTTGATGATTTTTGAGACCCTTCCTTTCATGCTCATAAGCTGCCATGCTGTCTTCAAGGTCTGAAATTCTATCTTTGGTTTCATTTAAGCAGTTTTGCAAGCTTTCAATGGAAGTTTTCAAATCCTAGCAATCTCTTTGGACCTGTTTCATTCTTGGTAATTCATTCCTAAATTGCTCTTGCAACATTTCCACTTGTTTCCTACTTTCTTCTAATCTTTTATCTATTTCTTCTCTATGTGTACAGAACATTTCTTCCATTATAGTTTTCAGTTCATTTTTTGTCTGAGAGATTATTGCAGGTATGTGGCTTATTTCTGCTTTAAGCTCTTTTATGGCCCATTGGAGTTGTTTCATTTCGGATGCAATTGTTTCATAACTTGCAGGTATGTGGCTTCCTGGTTCCCCTGTATCCTCGCATTCAAAAGTTGTTCTGGGTAGGGTTGAGTTTTGAGCCTGCGTTTTGTTCCTCTGTTTTCCCATTTTTGGGTATCAGATTCAAAATTTGGAGCTATAAATTCCACAGGCAGTTCAGCAGGCAAAGGTCTGCTGCAGAGGCTGCTTCAATGATTCCTTCTCTTTGGGAGAATGTCCCTTAAGCAGTCTGCTGAGATTTCCGCTTCTACTCCCTACCCCGAGATCTGGCTGGGGCGCATAAACAGCTCGCCACCCCAGGGACCTTGCAGGCAGGATGGGACCATTCAGGTGTTCCTCCCTGGGTGGAGCTCCTCCCCCCCCCCTCACAAATCTCGTCAGGGCGCCTAGCCAGCTCTTCCGACCCTGGGATCCTGCTCCAATGTCCCTCGCTGGGTGGAGCTTCTTCCCGACTCAGAAAAAACTGGTCAGGGTGCCCAATCAACTCACCCTGGGATCGTGCAGACAGGAATGCCACTCAGATGTATCTCCCTGGATCGAACTTCTTCCCAACTCAGAAATCCTGCTGCGGTGTTCACTAGGCTCTTCCATTCCGAGATCTGTGCTGGCAGGAGATCCTGGCGCTCCCTGGCACTTTTCCGCCTCCTCGACTTTCTCGCAGGAGCCACCGACCGCAGCTGCCACAGTTCCCGTGGCGCTGGCTGTGGGGGCGGGGCTCTGAGCAGGATTCCGGACCACTGCCCAGATTGGCGCAGTCTGCCCCAGGAGCACGTTCTCTGAGTGTACTCTGCTCTGCCGCCTCCAACAAATCCTAGTTAGAGCCGATCGGGTTCAGGAGCTGGGAGGGTCCGTCCCACCACAATCGCTCTCTCGGCTGTACGCGGATTGAGCCTAGCTGTGGCCCAAGCGCAGCGCCGATCGCCTTGGGTGCCCAGCTCTCAGGATCCGCCCACTTCTCGCCGCGGCTTATCCAGCCGACCCTTTAATGCTCAGGCCGCGGAGAGCAACACGATCAGTTGCCGACTGCATTTTTTGACAATTTTCCACCTAGTCATTAATTATTTGTTTCCCATGTCATTTTCTTAGTTTGTGGAGGTTTCAGTCCTTACTTGGCTGGTTTTGAGGCAGAATGGCACATGGCAGAGGGCAAACTGTTCAAGGCAGCACAGCACATCAAAAACTGCAAGCAAAAGGGTGCTATTTAGTTTTGATGGCAAATATGAAATAGGAATCTCATGCTCTTAGTAAGTTGTTTTTGAACATTTTTATTTCCTCTACTTCATTATTTTGCCCATTTCTTTTAGGTTGCTTATATTTTTTATGCTTTAAAGGGAATATTTTTACATTAAGAGCATTATTTGTCAGGATTCTTCATGTTATAAATAAGCGAAAGATAACTAAAAGTTTCATAAATAGAAATATTTCTAAGGTCACTGAAAAAATTCATTTTATGACTAAATTCTAGTGTGCAAACAATGTCACCAGACCTGGACAAAGTTATTGTTTTGGAACCTCTCTTCTTGTGTTCTGTTTTGTTAGTTTTGCAGGTCTAGAGCTGGAACCCAGGGCCTTCCACATGGCCATCAAGCACTGTTCCAGCTGCTCCAGCCCAGCTTCTGTGAGTTTCCCTCAAAGGCTGATGAGATGGAAAGAAAAGTGCATACACTGACTTACCAAGGTCAGTGAGATGAGTGAGATGTGCTCTTCACCTTGACTCTACTCCACTCAGCTCAGAGCCAGACTCTTACTGGAAGCAGAGTGAGCCTCCCCAACTGCCTTGTCTTGGTTTATATAACCACTACTTAGTGCCCAAGAGGACATGAGTGTCAGTCCATGACAGGAGCCCCCATCCATGTGGCCAGGGAATTCAGAGACCAGGAGCAACCCACATGCACACAGTGTGAACAAATAAACCAAAAATGTGTACAAACAAAAATATCAAGTATCAAAAACAGATATTTACATTTTATAATTATTTAAGGTGTGAGAACCCAGAACATGGCAGTTGCCCTACAAAATCATTACTGAAATTACTGAATCTTAAGAGGAAGATGTGGTTACACTTTCAGGAAGAAGGGGGATTAGAGGTTGAAGTTAGTAACTTCATACTACTTAAATGTATCAGTACAAAGAGTTCGAAGTGGGTTTTTTGTGGTTTTTATCCTAGACTTTGAAAGAGCCAGGAAGAAAATCCCAAGGGGAATGGGTAAAGACTGGGGAGAAAGGAGCAATGGAAACTTGAGGACGTCAAAATATGTTAGTTTTTAATAGAAATCAAAGTGAAACACTTATATAGGAAATCCTATTAATCACAGAAGAGAGGCTTGCATTTAAGAGAAAGGTTGGAAAAGGTAGAGGGGCTTTGAAGAGCCTGATGTGCCTCTCCTGAAACCTAGAACTTCACAAAAGGCAGCATAAACATAACTAGACTCAGACAATGTGCGCACAGCCTGCAAAGAGAAAGGTTTTGGTTTAAGTACATTCATTGTACAATGATGTACACTCACCATCAATGAATTGGACTCATCCATTGATTAATATGTAACATTTGTGTTCTGTGTACTACTGCACTGATTTTGGAAAAAGTAGATTCTGCCATTTATTGGCTGTGCAATGTTAGACAAGTATTTAAACTACGTGAAGTTTAGTTCTTTTTTCAGCAAATTATTTGTACAAGTCATAACTTTATTAACAAAAATTTAACCTTTCTTTCATTGCAAAGCTTTAAGACTACTGTCAAAGTCAAGCACCAGAATACCAATGAAATTTGTAGGAGATGGTAAAGGAACTGTTTTTTCCTCCTCTAAATGCTCAGTACACAAAAACTTCACACATACTGAGTATATAAACATGGTACAGGAATTTACTAGCAAATTTGGTGGAAGTTAATGTGCTGTGTTTCTCTCCTGCAAAGGAAAAGAGAATTAGTTCCTTTTCTTTCAGACAAAGACATCATGCTTTAAAGAAATCTTTTCTTGGGTTTGTGAGTCTAAATGCAAAGACAGTGAAAAAAACTTTAGGAAAGGAAACACTAGGAAAGGAAGAGATGTACAGGTGGAAGGCCATCCACTGAAATGAAAGTGGGAGTCCGGGGAGACCCCATAAAAGTGCCTCATGAGAAAAGGTCAGCTTGAAACCACACCAAACCCCAAAGAGTGTGAAGCTAACAAACAAGCACATCAGTCGAGTAAGAACTGTGGTGCTCACTTCGCCCCTTCCCTTACCAGCTGGTACCTGGGCCATTTGGGTGGACAGGACTGGCTCTGTGAGGAGAAGAGAGAGGGCTGGGTGACAACGACAGAGAAAAGCCCACATAAATGCAGGTGTGTGAGGACCTCAGAAGCCTCTGAGAGAGTTTCTGAACTTCAGACTTCTGACTGTGGGCAAACATGGGAAATTGTCAGATTTCCTAACTGCTCTGATGCCGCGTAAACAGAAGCAGCAGGTGAGGATATGAAGTGGCAGGTGCCTCTGTAGGCATCTAGATCCCAAGAGGATGATTCCTCTCTCCCAGACCCAGCGTCTGAGCAGAGAGAACCACGAAAGGCAGGGCTATGTTTCCGCAAAAGAGCTTTATCACTTCCCTTTCTTTCCTAGAATTCACTATGGGATTTCTCTGTCTCCCTCTCTGTCCTCAACCACTGTACCCACCTAGCGTAGCATCCCATACACCCCAAGCTCAATCTCTTACCTTACTAGTGTTGAGCAAAAAATAACAAAAAGCTCCTTACAACCTAGAAAGCATTTCTCTGTGACTACTTTTTCTTTTCTCATCTACCTCACACTGTGGCACTTTTGCAAGATGCCATAAAGAAAGAAACATAGTCTGAGCTTCAGTGCACTGAACTGTAATTGTGAGATGATTACACTAATAATATATGTATAGAAGATGCTACAGTTGCCCAGAGGAAGGAGAAATTTGTTGTTCTTCTGGATTTAGCAAAAGCTGATCAAAAAGTTGAATGTCACTAAATCCCCATTTGACCATAGCTTTTCTTTTCAACACACAAGAATGTCATTCCCAAGGGATAGGATTCCTTCACCAAGGTTTTACAATGGAACACACTGACTGTTAACAATTTTAATAAGGTTCTTCTCACTGATGTGTGGGAAAACGTAGGATGTTGTGTGATCAACATGTTTTCAGACAGCCGCCCTACTGATCCCACTACCATGCCCCAAAGGCCACTATTAGAATCATTTCTTTGCGATTAAATGCCCACTTCAGAAGCTCTTCCACTAACTGTATATTTACACCTAATGCTTGAGTATGCGTTCATGGGATACCTATGCCTGTATTCTGTGCAACTGACACATGATTTTGCAGTCAGCTGGCAAACTGAGCCCCACCTAGAGCTTAGAAGTACCGATGCTCAGGTCTACTGGCTTTCATTAGGAACCTGCCTCTACCATTCTCTTCAAATGCCACTCAGTTTCCTCATCACAAAATGAAGATGTTGTGAAGATGGAGTGCTTGGTGCAGAGCAAGCGTTTAGTAACAGACATCAATCAGTGCTGTTCTCAGCAAGGTGAATGGAAGGTCAATGGAAACACAGCCAAAACAAGGAGAAAGTATAAGGAAGAGGAGACAACAGCAAGAACTTTTAAGAGAAAACAAACAAAATTTAAGGCAGTTGAACAGAATTATGACCTTCTTCTAAGTTACATTGTACTTGAAACTGAAGAGAAAGCGGGCAGGATTTTATTTTCTAATAAAACTATTGCTGTTTCTCTTCAAAACTGAACTCAGAGCAAGTCTAAGTGTACTGGTTGACATACATGCTAAACAAAGCGTGAAAACATTGTGTGATTCAGCATGTATTTTATGGATACTTTCATTCACAGATAACTTGTATAAGCCTATAATTATGATATGTATAATCATTAATCACCTAACTCCTCTCATGTTATCCATTGATGATATTTGTGTCATTTGATTTAGTAAATTCATTACTATATGCACAAGTACATTATTGCAAAACTCACTTTTTCAATGAATTACTTCAAGCAAGACCCTATATGTTATAGCCTAAAATTCTCATTGACTTAAGAGCCTGCTTCTGAGTTAATTTTTATTCTTTGTTATTTTTTGTCCAAAACAAAAAACAACAAAAACTCCTCAACATCGTCTTATTCATAAAATTCTGTTCCAAGTTTGTGCTTCATGACAAGTCAAGGACGAAAAGTAAAGTTACCAGCGACCTTAAAGCCAACAATGTTTTGCCTTTCTTTATAAAACTACTTTCCTCTGGGATTAATGGACTCT
This sequence comes from Dinomys branickii, assembly GCA_004027595.1. Taxonomy (NCBI): domain Eukaryota; kingdom Metazoa; phylum Chordata; class Mammalia; order Rodentia; family Dinomyidae; genus Dinomys; species Dinomys branickii. Next base: position 7,951 of record PVLD010008495.1, read on the forward strand.
CACTGGATCTGGGCAATGACTAAAGCTTTAAAATATAGAATGGTGACCCCTAGCGTTGGCCTTCAGAAACCAAATTCGTATAAAGCTCCCAAAACACAGGAAAAACTTCATGTGCTATAAAGCTAGTCAAAATGTCAAACTTATTTGCCTTCATTATCTTTAGAAACATAAATATTATTTAAGATATTATTAAAATTCCTTAAGAGAATCTCCCCAACAACAGTTCCTCCCACATAAAGTCTCTTTCACTCAAAGCAAATATGTAAATCAAAAAGAATAAAACAAAAGGAAAAGACAATTTGCTTGAACAAAAAGAAAATTAGCCAATCAGAAAAATAAAGCCTCACTATTAACTCCACATTACACTGAATAAAAAATTATACTAAAGCCACAGCAGTAGGCTTACATGAAATAAGAAAATCTTGAGAGTGATTTACTTCGTAGGTTTTTGCATCGAAAACTTCACCTTCACAAGCTGAAGGTCACCTGTCCTGTAGAAAAAGAAAAACAATTCAGCTTAAACACCTGTCACTTGTGACAAAATGGAATGAGGTGAGAGGTCGGATGTAACTTACTGCCTCATCTGAACTCATTGTCACTCAACAGGAGGAGACTTTGGCAAAAAGAGGACATGCTGAGAGAGAAATCTTGTATTTGAACCAAAATTCTTCCAGGAGAAAAAGGTACAGTGCATAATAAAGCCCTGGAGTTCTTTCCTGTTTAGTTTTACTAGCATTATTCCTTAAGGCCCTTGACCAGAGCTGATGTGGCCCCAGCACAGAGCTCAGCAAAAAGGTGACAGGTAATGCTCTCCTTGAGGGCTTCTGGTGCCAACGTGACGTAGCAGTTGTTTAGGCAAAGTTGCTTTCTTTCATCCAAACGGATGGGGCTAGAAAAAGCACAGACTGATGGGGGAATTAAGAATGAGGAGGACATCAAAGACAGTGATGAAACTGCACGTTAGTCTGGAAAATAGGACTTAAGAGAATTGTTGTCATTGGTTAATAACCAATAACAGCCATTACTCATACAACACATTTAGTTCATAGGATCCTGAGTAACTTTCTTCCTTTATTCTAAAGCTCCCATAAGAGAGAAACTTTTGCTGGGTGAGACATTCACCATGGCACCTTCAGCTTTCCAATGCCAGCTACACTAGCAAACAATTTCTGTTAGTCATTTCTATCCTCAACCCTTGCCAGAGTCTCTAAATTTGGATCAAAATATGTTTTCCTTTTTATTTTACACCTATAGTCTCAGATTTTTACCCTGTAGGCACCTCCTCACCTTTATTAAACAAAGTATGCCTCTTTCATTTCACATAAATTGTTTACTAGGGTAAACATCTGTGATCTAACTTGTAATTATAAATTATGTAGGTCTCGCATGCTAAATTATTTAAAATAATACTTTGAAAGAATTGCAATTATATTAACAAGAACCAAGAATTTACTCTTTAAGGTTATTTAGCACCCAGACATTTATTTTACCCTGTTTATGTTTCTGATTTCAAACATTTGGAAGAAAAAAATCCTTTTAAAATCTGTGTTTCAATGTATTTACAAAAATAATTTATTCAAACTGGTTTCCTTGAATTTCTGCTATCATTATACCCCTTGCAATCAAGGATTTTCAATTACAAGCAATATGTCCATCATAAAAATTTTCATTTATTTAGCAGGAAGGTAATCTTTAATAGGTGCATACATAATTTCATTTTGTATGACTGATTTACCTGCCTACTAATGTTCACTCTAGCAGAGCATTAATACTCTCTTGGAACCTCTGTTTCTTTTAAAAGCTACATCAATTCCTTCCAGTGACTAATTTTATAAGGTACTGAAATGGCCTCTTTGAAATTCAGCTTTCACAGGGCACAGAAATCCTAGGAAGCAGTTTTTGAACACATTATACTTTTTCCTCATGTTACTCCTAAAAATGCATATGAGAGTTAACTTGTAAGCACGGTGCTTTAGGGAGGAGGTTTGTAAGGAAATATGAAACATGGTAGTGCTGACAGAACACATCTGGCAGAATCAATTTATTAAAGATTTGGAGAAGTGAACAATTCACTTTGTCATACTTGATAATTTTATAGTAAAATAAACACACCATACAGTGAAATTCTGCAAGGATTGAACTGTATAGTTAAAACAGGGGACTTCAAAGATAATTAGTATTTAGTATATATAAACATTTAATGTTGATTGAGGTGCTTTAAATTTCTTCTCCAAGTCCTTTGGGTTTATAGAGGTTTTGTTCTTCTGTTTGGAGTAAGTCTAGGGAAAAGTTTGAGATTCATTTCTCCTTCCAAGTTTGGATTCCTTTGAAAAATAACCTTATAAAGTCATTAAAACAAAAGAACAAGTGTGTTTATACCAATGTGAATGCTGAGACAGAAAAAATAACAGACAGGTGGAAGGTAGGTAGGTAGGTAAACAGGTGAGACAAGTAAGTAACTAGGGAACAATAATAGTACAGGCTCCTGTGTGGGTTCAGATGGAAGCCTGGGAGGAGTAACTGCAAGGTGAGACAACAAAAGTAGGGGTAGGAGCCTAAAACAACCCTGTGGATAAATGGCTGACATCATACCTGTGTGAAAGTCTAATTTCCTTTGATACCTTTCTTAGTCATCTTCCTAGTCACTGGGACAAAATACCCGACACCCACAATGTAAAGGACACATTGATTTTAGGCTCATGGTTTAGAAGTCTCAGTCCAGCTTTGGCAGGCTCAAACCTAGATACCACATGGTGGAAGGATCTGGGTGGAAGAAAAGCTGCTCGCATCATGGTGGGCAGGAAGTGGAGACAAACCCTTGTGTGTGTTTTAGGTTACACCCTTAGTGACTCACTTCTTCATATCGGACCCTATCTCCTCACAGCAAGCCAGCACTGGAGACCCTATAATCCAATATCCTGTCATAAGTCCTGCTTCTCAGTGCATACACCTTTTTGGGGACATCCAGATAAAAATCATAACACCCAGCACGAGTCCCTTTTTTGACTCTTTGGGAAATAGCATACAAAGTTATTAAAATAAAAGTGTAAGTGTATTTATCATATCTATGAGAAAATGGAGGGCAGTATACACAGATTGATAAATTTAATTCAATGAAATTGAGAATAAATATGAAATTTCTACCTGAGTAACACTATATTAATTTTAGGACAACTGATAGTTGTACATAGTGAGTTTACCTATGTTCTTATCTCTCAGGTCAGGAATTCAATATCTGTGTGATGTGGTATGTTTTCGTTAATGATTTTCATCTCATTAAAGAAATATGTTCCTACTTAAACATAGCTGTAGGCCTGGAATAAACGTTAATTTTTGAATTATATTTTACATGTGATATTTGCCTTGAGTTAGCATGTGTGTTTGACTCCTATCTATAACAGTTTAAACTGTTGTTAAGCTAGAGTTGATAAAGAAATAAGATTCTTATCTTGTCATCTTTTCAGAAACAATTCTTAAAAACCTAAACTTTCTCCTTGATTAAAGGTTTCAATGAAATTGGCCAGAATATCATACAATCCTGATAACTTTCCTAGGTCTTTGTTTCATCTACAGTTGCTGTTGCATTTAGTTTTTCTTTTTTAAAGATCACAATTGAGTAGTTTTTATTTTCTTACCAATAAGCACAATTAATGCAGCTTGAAATTGTTTTATCAGGCAGTTGCTTAAAATGTTCTAATATTTCCCCCTACTTCTAGTATATTTAATTAGAGTCCATTTCTTCATAACAACAATATGCTACCAACATTTTGGGGGTCTAACCCATGATAAGCACTCTATTAATTAAATTCTTTAAATAACTTTTTGAAGTAGATACCACATTTTCCCAATTCGTGAGGCCAGGAAACTGAAGCATAAATCACTACCTCACTTGTACAATATCACCGTGAAAGCATGTGGCTTCTCAAGGGTTCAAACACAGAGCTTGTTTTCTTAAACTGCATGCTACCATTATCTAGCTATTTATAGAAATCTTCTGGCTGCAAATGCACCCGTTTGTGAAAGGAAGTTCCCTAATGAGACCTCTGTCCCACTAATTTCACAAGAGAGCTTCTCTAGAACAGAGGTCTTCAAACATTATCTTATCTACCTCCATAAGAATTTTCAAATGGACATTTACAATTTTTAAACTGCAGCTGCAGCTGCAAATTCGTAAATTTAGGTAGTTGCAAAAAGATAACTCTCTGTTTATCTTCTGTGATGATGTTATTTTAAAAATAAAACTCATGCTTCCTACTACATCCCAGGACCCAGCCACCATTTACCAGCCTGGCTGTTAAGAATCCATCACCTGTGCATCAATGGGACCAGGCAACACCAACACATAGCAGAACCCTCACTAGGGCATACATGATGGACAGACAGGAAGAAAAGTCTGAAGCAATATTAACAATCTGAGCCAACAGGTGCTAGTTTAGGTAAACCAGTGTTGTGCTCTGTCACAAAGACACATGGAATACAGGCAGGCAAGTGGGGCTTCTCCTTTACTTTACATTACATAATTTTTTTGTTTTACTTTTATCTTTCTTTTTTTTTTCTTCTTTTCTTTCTCTGTATCTTTTTTCTCTCCTTTCTAAATGGCTTGGGAGAACTCCAGCCACAGAAAACTAATCCCATCCCCCAAAGCCAGAGACCAAGATGAGAGAATCCCCTGCTTACTCCTTCATTCTTTCTTTTCTGCACCCTTCTCTCGTCTTCCAAAGCTAGAGTGACCATCCACTGTCCTCTGGCCTGGCTTCTACTTCCCTTTAAGTTATCTTTGCCTTATCTACTATCCTTCTTAAGCTTCCCTGGCAAAGTGTAAAATCACTCTACCAAGAGGAAACACTGTGCATACAAGCTCCTAAATTACAATCAATTCTATTTTATAACTGTAGATTTTGCTCATGTGTTTTAAAATGGAAAATTGATAGTTACCACAATCTGTCAGCTTCTTAACTGTGCATGATGCTATTCTTACTGCTGATTATACTACTTTAGCTAAGATGTGATGTCATATCTGCTGTAACTTGTTCTCCATTGTATAACAAAACTGGGAAGCTGTGGGGTAGAAATCTCACCACCAAGGGACTGGGGACTGCACCAAACAAATACCAATGTCTCACTCTTAATTGATAGAGAAAGAAACAAGCTGGAGATATAGCTCAGCAGCACAAGCACGTGCCTGGCAAGAGCAAGGTCCTGAGTTCTATTCCCAGTACCAAAAACAATAAAAATTGAGGAGGAAAGATCTTGGGACAGAAGACATCCCTGAAGAATAGACTTTTCCTAAAGAGGCATTGATACTAGTAATGTGGCTACCTACAACAAAAAGTTACAAGGATTAAAGCAGAAAACAAAATAACAATCTTTAAAATAGCAAAAGATAAGATACAGAAGGAAAATGCAACAGCAGACCTCTAGCTGAACCAGAACAAGTCCAGTAGATAATAAAGACACACACCTGAAATTTCTAAAATGATAACAACCAAAGTAAACCAAAAACTCCATGAGGCTATAGAGGAAACCATATTAGAAATAATCTTTCAGGTAAAAACAGAAATGGCAACCATAATGAAGAAATTGTTCAACATTCTAGAGTAGACATAGCTAAAAAAAAAAAAGGAGCATAGAAAAATGCTATAGGAAACCTAGCATAGGAAACCTAGAATAAACAATATAGGAGAGAAGTAGAAGGCATGAAGTGGATTTAAACAGACATCTGGAAAATGAAAACTTCTACTGAAAGATGGCAGAAACAAAGCTGAACAAACCTGAAGATAGACTCTCAAACCCCAAAGAGAAGGTTGCAGCTAACAATCACAAAAGGAAAGATCTCTTAAAATTAACAAAGGATCAGGAATTAACAATTCAGCAGCTGCAAGACAATGCAAAGAAAATCAATATAACACTGATAGGTATACAAGAAAAAGCAGGCATTAACATAAATGACATAAAAAAAGTCTTTGCAGAAGTAATAACAGGAAAATTTCCCAAGCATGGGAATAGAATCTGACATACAGGTAAGTGAGGCACATAGAAATACAAATTAGTATGACCAAAATATATATACACTCAGACATATAATAATCAACATCTCAGAAATTCTGCCCTAGAACAGACCATAAAAGGCTGTCAGAGAAAAGAAACAGATTAGAAGATCATCACTAAAGGAAAACCCATGATAATCATGGCAGACTTCTCAACAAAAATGCTTATGTCAAGAAGAGCTTGGAAAGAAGTATTTCAAGTATTGAAAGAAAGCAATTTCCAACCCAGATTGATGCACCCTGCAAAACTATCTGTCACAATTATTGTAGAAATAAGATACTTCCATGACAAAGAACTGAAGAAATTCATGACCACCAAACCAACCCTACAAAGAGCACTAAAAATATTCTAGACAGAGATAAAAATGACCACAGTTGCCAGAGAAACAACAGAAAGAAACTGCCAGGCATCACAAGCAATTAAACAGAGAAGGAAGACAGAAAACCAACAGTAGGAAAATAACATTAAATATATATTACAAACATCAGTGTGAATGGCCTTAATACATCAATCAAAAGAAATAGACTGGCAGAATTTATCAAGAAACAAGATCCAATAATATGATGTATGCAAGAAACATATTTAACTGAAAAAGAAATTCATAGACTGAAAATTAAAGAATAGAAAGCAATCTTACATGGAACAGGAACCAAGAAAAAAACAGGGCTAGCTATTCTGTTTGTAGACAATGTGAAGTTCACACAATAATGATCAAAAGAGATAAAGAAGGTCACTAAATACTTGTTAGGGGAAAATTTCAAGAGGAAGAGATCACAATCCATAAATATATATGCACCAAATATGGGAGCATGTAGCTATATACAACAAATATAAATAGACATAAAATATAAAATAAGCAATAACACAATTTTAATGAGGGACCTTAATATCCCATTGTCACAAATAAATAGACTAACCAGGCAAAAAAATCAGCAAAGAAATATTAGAACGGAGTCAAACTTGGGAATACATGGACTAGGTAGATGTTTACAGAGTGTTCCACCCAATAACATCAGAATACATATTCTTGTGAGTTGCACATGCAACATTCTCTAAAATAGACCATGTAGTAGCCCATAGAACATGCTTAAGGAAATGCAATAATTTGAAGTTGTCCCATGAATATTATCTGACTGTAGTGCAATGAAATTGGAAGTTAATACTAAAGGAAACCACAAAAACCCCAGAAACACATGGAAATTAAATAACACCCTCTGAACAGCCAATGGGTAACATATCAAATCAAAGAAGAGATTAAAAAGTATCTACACTTAAATGAAAATGCAGCTACAACATACCAGCATTGTGGGACCCAATGAAAGATATCCTAAGATGAAAATTTATAGCTGTGAATTCTCACATGAGGAAAACAGATTAAGCAAAAGGAAGCAACCTAGTGTTCCACATCAAGCTTCTAGAAAACAAAAAATTAATGAATTGAAGAGCTGGCTCTTTGAAAGAATAAATAAAATTGATCAACCTTTAGGCAACCTTATCAAAAAAAGGAAAGCAAAAACTAAAATTCATGCAATGAGGAAAGAAACAGGGTAAAATCAATGCAGACCCTGTGGAAATTCAGAATATCACCAATATCTACTTCAAAAATCATTACTGGCACAGGATGAAAAACAGAAAAAAACTGACAGATTCCTAGATAGGTATGAAATACCAAAGCTGAATCAAGAAGATGTAAAAATTCTGAATAACTGAAAATCAGTTAATGAGATTGAAAATTTACTAACAAAGAAAAACTCAGGTCCTGATGGATTACTGCTGAATTCTTCAAGAAATATAGAGTCGATTTAATGCCAATACTCCTCAAAATATTTAATGAAATTGAAAAGGAAGCAATTTCCCCTAAGTCATTCTGGGCGGCAAGTATTACCCTGATACCAAACCCAGAGAAAGAGCCAATCAAAAGAGAAAATACAGGCCAATTTTCCTAAAGATTATAGATGCAAAAAATTCTCAACAAAATAGTAGCAAACAGTATGCAGAGAATCATCAAGAAGATTATACACCATGACTAAGTGGTATTCATCTCATGGATGCAGGGATAGCTCAACATATGCAAATCAATAAATATAATACATCATATCAACAGACCCAGAGACAAAAATCACATGATCATCTCCTTTGATGCAGAAAAAAGCTTTTGATGAGGTCCAAAAATCATTCATGATAAAAACCCTACAGAAAATTGGAACAGGTGGTCTTTACCTCAATCTGGTAGAAGCCATGCATGACAAACCAACAATCAACATCATACTAAATGGGCAAAACCTGAAAGCTTTCAATTTAAAATAAAGAAAAAGACAAGGATGCCTATTTTCACCACTCCTATTCAGTGTAGTTCTGGAAACACTAGCCAGAGAAATTAGACAAGCGAGAGAAATAAAAGGAATAAGGATAGGATAAGAAGAAATTAAACTATGACTTTTCATAGATGATATGATACTCCACATTAAAAAACCCAAAAATTCCACCAAAAGACTTCTAGATTTAATAATCAAATTTAGTACCATAGCTGGATACAAAATCTACACTCAAAAATCAGTATCATTCCTGGGCACAAACAACAAACTCACCAGGAGAGAAATTACGGAAACCATACCCTGCACAATAGCATCCAAAAGAGCGAAATACTTAGGGATCAATCTAAAGGAGGTAAAGGACCTATATATTGAAAATTATAATACTCTGAAAAAAGAGACTAAAGAGGTTATCAGAAAATGCAAAGACATCTCTTGCTCATGGATAAGAAGAATCAACAGGGCAAATGGCCATCCTTCGTTATACAGATTCGATGCAGTCCTGATCAAATGCCATTAGCATACCTCACAGAACTAGAGAAAATATTCCTAAAATGCATTTGGAAACAGAAGAGACCTAGAACAGTAAAGGCAATCCTTGGCAAAAAAGGCAAGGCAGGAGGTATCACAATCCCTGATGAAATTATACTACAAAGATACTGTAATAAAAATCACCATGGTACATCCGAAGAAACAGCCCTGAGGATCAGTGGAACAGATTAGAAGATGCAGACACAACTAAAAGCCACCTTATCTTTAACAAAGGGGTCAACATGTTCACTGGAAGAAAAATAGTCTCTTTAGTAAGTGGTGTTGGAAAAACTGGCTCCCTGCAGACCAAAGACTAACACGAGACCATATCTATCACCATGCACTCAACTGCAGTCAAAATATTCAAAGATCTAAACACTAAAACAAACACCACATCTGCAGGAAGAGAAAGTAGATAGAAATCTTAAAGACATACGTGTAGGCAGAGAGTTCACGAACAGACCCAAACTGCATAGGAAATAGTTCAAAGAATCAACAACTGGGATGTTGTCTTATTAAAACGCTTTTGCACAGCAAAGAAATCACCAACAGAGTGAAAAGAAAACCCACAGAGTGGGAAAAATGTTAGCCAGTTTTCCCTCAGAGAAAGGACTTCAATCTAGAACATATAAAAATTGAGAAAATTCACACATCCCAAATTCAAAGGCCCAGTCCAAAGGTTGACATCTGAGATGAATACACACTTCTCACATGAAGAAATACAAATGGCAAATAAATATATGCCAAAATGTTCAACATCATTAGCCATCTGAGAGATGCAAATTAAAATAACACTGAGATTCCATTTAACTCCAGAAAGAATGGCTATCAACAAGAAATCAACCAGTAACAAATGCTGGTGAGGCTGTGGGGGAAAAGGGGCCCTTCTCAGCTGTTGGTGGGAGTCCAGACTTGTACAGCCACTGTGGAAGTCAGTACAGAGATTTCTCAAGAAGCTAGGATTAGACATCTTCTTTGACCCAGTTTTCCTCTTCAGTGTTTCTACCCAGAAGAATTAAAAACATTATGCCACAGAAATATATGTGGACCCATGTTTATAGCAGCAAATTTGTAATAGCTAAATCTTAGAAATAATAATGGATAAAATAGATGTGGTATTTTTATGCAATGGAGTACTACTCAACTATAAAAAGGATAAACTTGAGACTTTTATAGGTAAATGGGTGTAATTTGAGAACATACATATAAGTGAAATAAATTACACTAACATGTAAACATCATATTATCTCCTTCAGGTGAGAAACTGAAAGACTAAGGTCTAAAATATACCAGTGGATATTGTGAAATGAGAAGAAATTGTTTAAAGGGAAAAAGGAACTAAGATGGAGAAAAGGGGAAAAAAGGAAGTGCAAAGGCAGAAAAATGCAAAGCAGCTATACTATTAGTGTCTTTTAGTTCATTAAGAAGGAAGGTTCATGCTAATATCAATTGGAGAATTTTTATGCCTGCATCTTTACTCTTAGTAACTACTTTGAGGATGACACTATGCAATGTATTAAGTATTATGATTCTGCTATTATCTTGTTATCAAATTGTTTTACCTTTTTCCATAAAATTAAAAATAAAATAAAATGCATATATTACTTTAAAATGTATCTAGTTCAGGGGCTGGGGTTACAGCACAGTGGTACAGTGCCTGCCTGGCAAGTGCAGTGTCCTGAGTTTGATTCACAGTAGCAAAAAAAAAGTATCTCGCTTAATCAAATGTCAAAGATTTAAGACCTCATTTCACTTTTATATTTTATTAAAAAACCATATGCCATTCTTTTTTTCTTATTTATCTTTCATTTTCCATCCTAAAATGTTATGTTGGGTTAATAAATATTTTTGTTTATTTGTTATCCTTTAATGTAATTCTGCAAGAAAGCTGTACATATAAATTTTATGTTCGAGTCCCTTTGATTATAATTTCAGTTTCAAATTAATTCTTTCTTGAATAAAATTAATTTGATATAATTAGTTGAACTCATTTGATTTAAACAATAAATTAACAAATTTTGACACTTTTCAATCTTGAAAATATAAACTTCATTGAAAATTAATTTCTTAATGAAGTAGGTAGGAAGAAAGCTTTTCTGATTTACAGCTTTTTATCATTAATTCCAATTCATTGATGAAACGCTATTATTTTTCAACAAGATTGTGTTCAATAACAGGAGTAGTTATCCCCTTTTAATGTTTATTTACATAAGCACTGAGAAAGCTTATTCACATAAGCTGATAACAGATCTTATAGGAAGTTCTGATACACCAAGAGTAGTCAATTCTTTGGAATCATTACTGTGTCCATTATCTGACAGCACATGACATGTAGCATGTCATTGCCTGATAAATATTGTTATATTCTTTCAAATAATAGTGTTAATGATTCATCAAAGGGAACTCACAATTTGTTTACAATTTATATTTAACTAATGAAAAAGAAACCCTCCAACTTGCAATTGGATTTCTTACTCAATTGCTAGGCATTGACTTTCTCAACACCAATACCAGTATTTGCAGTTGGGAAACCTAGTTTCATGCTCTGCTTTGATACACAGTGTAACATTCAAGAAGACTAGGGAGTTTTATGTCTTTCTTTGTAAAGGTTACTGTGAAAATAAAACTGAAAGCAAAGCATAATTATTTACTGTGTTCTTTTTAGACAAACCAACTTTAAAACAGAATATTTGTAGATGATGAAGATACGGAAGTTGATTTTCTTGTACTGAGAACCCAAGGATCACTTGATGTATCTACACATGTCCTGAGTTGCATGACCTAGGATGAAAACCAACTGTCCTATGTGTTCTCTGACCACTCTGTTGCTTAATGATTTTAAATGTGAAATTTCCAGGAAAAAATAGAATTGGTCTAGCTTGAGAGAGTTTCGTCATCCACACACAGTGAATCAAGGCTACTGGAAGGGATCACACATCAGACATGGAGCAAACAAACGTCAGTCCATATACCTGAAGGCCAATCTTCAGAAAAGACAGAACTGTGAACTGGGCCATCCCCTTCAGAATTACCGACAATTATCTCCCTCTTTTTCTTTTCAAATTTGCCAGTTTTAACTTTTTTTGTTTTATTCACATTTAGCTTTCATTGATAGCCTGCTCCATCTACCCCACATATATCATTTTGTCTTCCTTTGTGAAACCTGCTTTCATTCAGCTGGGGTTTGTTTACGTTCAACATGCTAAATAGATGCTTCCATTGTTAATTAATTTCCCCCAACACCACTCCACTTCTACTGTATAGGTTTTAATAGATAGTAATTTTTTAATAGTTTGGAGGCACAATATATACAGTACATATACACCTATCTTACAATGCAAAAATATCAAAAAGCAATGGAAGGAGAGATCTGTAATCATTGTTTACTTTGTAAGGCAGAAGTCTAAAAACCCAGCTTAATAAGATTATTATTTCTCAACAAAATAATTGAGAAGACAATTTAATTACTGAGCACAGATGCTTAACCTATGCTTGGTAACTTGATCTTTCCATAAAAATGATGGCATATTCTAAATAATTCACAAGTAAGGAATGCTTTGCAAATATGCATGTCATAGTTGCACAGGGCCAGGTTAATTTTTCCTGTATCATTCCACTTTCACTATATGTGTTGCTGAGGTGAGCAAAATAGTCTTAATGTCATTAATTCTGAATAACCTAAAATTTCAGTTGATTTGCAGGAGCAAGGCCTTGTTAGGAAAGTGTTTCTAGAGCGTTCCCTCCCTCTCTCTCTCCCTCCCTCTCTCCTTCTCTCCCTCTCCCTCTCCCTCTCCCTCTCTCTCTCTCTCTCTCTCTCTCTCTCTATCTCTACCTCTACCTGTATCTCTATCATCTCTCTATATCTCTATCTCTATATCTCTCTCATATTAGGGATTGAACTCAAGGCTTTCACAGTGTAGTACACATGTAGCCCTTTTCCTGTTCGTTTGTTTGTTTGTTTGTTTGGGTGGTTGGTTGGTTTGTTGTTGTTGTTGTTGTTTTAGAAAGGTTCTCATTAAGTTGTCCACTCAAGACTTGAACTTGGGATCTTCCCACCTCAGTCTCCCAGACTGCTGTGATTACAGGCATGCACCATCACTCCCAGTCTCTCCAGCTTTCTTGTGGAAACTTTTATCTTTTGCCGAGACAACTAAACAACTCCCTGGCACTCAACACTTGTCTATTGTCAAATATCAGCACAGCACCCACATGGTCATTTTAAATTATGAATAGTTCACAGCAGGTTCTATTCACACTGAATAACAGATTTTCAGCAAGTTTGGAACAAATTCCAAAGTCTTTATCACAGCTTAAATCTCTCCTCATTTGGCCACTCAAGCCTCCCCATTCTCGTTGCCATAGTCCCTTCTTTCAGACAACACTGGTAGGCTGGTTTTTCCTGGAGCAAAAGGAGCTTTTTGGCGTGAAAAGACATAGCAATTACCACTTCCTGAGCTTGGGATTCTTTTTCTCCGCATCTTGGCCTGCCCTTCTCAGTCATTTCAGGTTCCTTCTCAAATGTGACCTCTTGTGAACATTGTCACTACTCCTTCCACAGCCTATATTTAAAAGTAGAGAGAGAAAAGCATGAGAGAGGAATATATATAATATTTGATTTGAAGAGAAAAATCTCTGGAATGAGAAACGCAGAAAGCTGCTGGGAAGTTGTATATTCTTTGCTACTTTCCAAATCTTATTCCTTGAGACAAATCATCAATTTGAGTCTACTTAGAAAGATTATAAAATGACACTATCAGGCAGAGATGACTAATGAGAACTGGAATAAAGATTCATAAGTAGAGAAAACATTTGCTGGGTTATGAAGTTTAGGTAAATTTATGTAAGGTAGTGGGAAAGACAGAGGCATCCCAGGAAACTTAAATAGTGTGTGGAAAACATAGGTGAAATGGAAGTGAGGAACATGCTAATGAATATTTTATGCAAATTTTTATCTTTGGGGCCTTGTTTACTAGAGGCAAATAATCTACCTGTCTCAATGGGGCAACATAAGCTTGTAGTAGAAAATAATATTACTTAGGAAAAGCAGAAAGAGATGGAAGATTTTTAAATTTCAGGGGAGAAGTTTACCTTTGTTGTTGCAAGAAAAAGCAAGTGGCTGATGGTTCTTAAACAAGAGAACCACATGGTCCCATGAGGTATAAGGGAACTTGTTCTACATCACTGTGATCAGTAGATTCATAGGCTGACAGCCTGGAGGCAAAGGGGGCATGGAGGAGGCCCTTCCAGTTATTCTCCAAGTGGTGGGGTCTGAACAGAAGGATAGTTTTCATTTTGGGTGACAGAGTATAGAAATGCAAATGAGATTTTCTTGTCTGTTTCTTTGTTTTGATTGACAAGATTTTTAGCTGCCTGTATGTGAGAAATGGAGGGTGGATGTCTGCTCAGTTTTAATGGTAAATGTCCCCAGAGATCCCAGTGTTAGAGGCGGGCTCTCCGGATCGTACCACTGGACAGTTGGGAAATGCTCGGAAATGATACCTCGTGTGAGGTCATTAGGTCTCTGGAGATGTGCCCTTGAAGAGGATCTAGGGACGTTGTCACCTCCTCTTTTTCATCTGGCTGCTGGCTGCAGTTGGCTTTGATTGGCACATCCCACCTTGTGTCCGGTACACCCACCCAAACCCAAGGCTAGACATCAACACAGGATCAGTCAGGAACCTCCAAAATCCAGAACCAAAGAAACCTTTGTCTGTACAGTAGATAACTTCAGCTACTTTGCTATTGTAATAGATAGCGCACATCAAAGTAAATTCAATCAACAAATAATCGTTTTTACATATGAGCCATACTTATAAAATAAGTGACAATTTATGTAATATACAAAATGTAAAGGTGGACAGAACCTGATACCTCTATTGAAATGCTTGATCTTAATCACTGTTTACATTTTACACAGTTTTACAATTTAAAAATGCATTTACAGAATTTTCTTCTCATTTTATCCCATAAATACTCATTTAAACTGTAACTTTTCCCACTGTACAATAAAGATGATGAAAGTACTACAAGTTTAGGTATCATGATCCCTTTACAGCACGGTAAATCCAAGGGACTCAAAATCAGGTACCTTATCTTAAAATTCCAGTCTTTGCACAAATTCACAACTTAACGCTTTAGAAGATGAAATGCCTAACAATCTCTGAGCACTTTTACGTTCCAGCTATGTGCATTATCATCCTTTTAACTTTTTGGGCACTCAACAAATCAGGTGTTCTAATTAGAAATACTGTTTATGGAAATATGATGCTTCACAAAGTAATTGGCGATGGATCTTCTACTTTGTATGTGGCAGCAAAAATACTAGAAAATAGTCTCATCTGATCCAACCACCTGAGCTCTAGCAGCCATACTATTCATCAAAATTAGAAAGGGAAAAAGTACCACAGAAATAGAGTGAGAAGTTTCATAGGAATGTTGGATCAGGTGACAACTTCCTGAAAGAGATAGCATTTAAAGATCTGGATTATGGTGAGGATACCCACTCTTACGACTTCCACTTAGCATAGAGAAGAAAGAAGTAGGATAGGCACTGTTTGTAGATAATATGGCATTACATACACAAAGCTTACAGGCACCACCAAAAACAATGTTAGAACAAATAAATGGATACAATAAATATGAGGGTATGAAGTCCACACTCAAAAACAAACACAAATTTTAATACACTATACACTTTCTGAGAAGAAAACAAAAGGAGAATCCTATGTACAATAGCTATAACAAAGAAAATGCCTAGGAATAAACTTAATCAAGGAGGTAAAAGGTTATGCATACAACTGTAAAAAATTTGACACAGAAATTAAAGAAGACACAAATAAATGGAGAGGCAGTCCATATTCATGGATTGAAAGAGTTAATATTGTTCAAATGTTCCTACCACTAACTTGACCAGGCTTTAAAGAATGAGTTGACAGATAATAGAGAGGGCTACAGAGACTCAGGCTTGTACTTTTGGGTATCAAGCTTGTCTTTAAAGTTTTGGACTAACACTCACCCAGTAGTTGTATTGTTAACTCTAGTAGGAAAGTTGAGTAGAGACATCAGACAGGACAGACAAAGTTCACAGACTTCATCTTGGATAAGTTACTGCACTCTCCTGAATACCTAAGTGCACTGAATATCTATGTGACTTTTGGGAAATGTTCAGAGAGTTGAAAAATGAAAATATGAATTTGGGATTCCCCAAAATGAGTATACTATCTACATCACAAATCATATTGAAGATTAAATATAAGTTTGGCTGGCGAAAGTTCTTTGAAAACAGAAAGGGATTATTAGTTAGTGATTTTTCACACTGAAAGGAGAGCTGCAGTTCTGGGGTGGGATGAGATTTATGACTTAGCAGAGAGAACAACAGAGGCATGTAAAAATATGTTTTAAAATATGTTGGGCATTTAGGAAATAAACAGAGAAGAATCTGAGTGTTAGAGAGCAATATAATGTACTTTCCCACAGGTCAAGGTAAAAGTAATTTTAAGCAGTGAAATAATTAAGTAGATGGGGACAGAATAAATGGCTTCATTAGGACTGGTAAGAAGTTGATCTTCAAAAGGTCTTGATGGACAGGAAGAGAAAAAGCAAAGCAGTGCCCTTAAAGCTAGGTTAGCAGAGATGAACGAGACACCAACGATGTTTATTAGTAAAGAAGAGGGAAAAAAGCTAAAGGGAGTTATGAGAACAACAACGTATGCAAAGACTGGAGAAGAATACATGCATGTTCTTAGGAAATAAGGAGTTGTGTCAGTGATTAAAAAGAGTTAGTTTTATAGTAGAATAAATTATTTCTGTAAAGTTGAAAAAAAGTCATAACTTAATGAGCCAAAGAAGTGGGAATATGTCCTAAATCTTTTCAAATAAATAGAAAGAATAATGACTTTTATGAGGATCATAGGTGAAACTTGAAGAGGAGAGGAATAAGGAACTGAGTAGAGAAGCTGAAAAGTAACAGCGTATGTATTGCACCTACACTGTGGGAGATTTTGTCAGAGAACCAGAAACAATAAATTAAAAGGGAAGGGCTCAGTTAAAATAAGCATGAAGTGGTGGTGAGCCAGATCTGAAGAACTCCTTGTTCTCTCCCTGTGGAGTTGTGCAGCACAAGATAAGAACCACACTACCCAGGCAGGAAGCCCCAGTAAAATAGAGAAACTAAGTGCTTCAATCCATCCCTTCCCTGACCTGGGGAAACAATGCACTGAATTAGATTTTAGATTTCCACACTTCAGTTTTACTTTGAGATAAACAAACCAGCTTTGAAGTCATTTTTGGGTCAAGTCCTATTCTTTTAATATTATTGCTATGGGAAAATTATTTCATATCAGTGAAATTTTAAAACTTCACACATAAGTCAAATTTGCCTGATCTGCAACTGTAAATAAAGTCTCTGTTTAACAAATACTGAAGAAATTCACTGTGTTATTTTCATACTTATAGTCCTTGAGCTATGACCTTGAGAAAAGTATTTTAGAGATACGTACTTGTGATTGTTTCAGTTGAAATAAGCTGATAGAGGTATTTCTAGTATAAAATTTTAAAAGAAGAATGGGACTACAAGGATGGTGAACTGTCTGTTGCAATTTGTTTATTAAACTCCATATGATTTGCACAAAATTCTAAGCACAAACAGATCATACATTCAAATTTATATTTAAATATTTCCTAAAATAAGATGCCAGTGTTATGCACACATGCTACACACACACACACACACACACACACACACACACACACACACGTCTTGATCTTGCTATACTGAATAGAAAAGTAGGAACTTTTAAATTTCTCTTTGAGAAGAACCATGTCTTATTTTCACCTGAAATAATGTCAGTAGAAAGAAATATGAGCGAAGAGCAACAACCAAAGGACAGAGAAGGCAGAAACAAGAAGAATAAAAAGACAAGGAAAGGAAAATCACGCAGAAAAATTTGAGGTCTTTTTTTTTTTTTTTTTTTTTTTCCCGGTACCGGGGATCAAACTCAGGGCCTTAGTGCTTACCGGGCAAGCACTTACACCACTGAGCTATACCTCCAGACCAATTTGAGGTCTAAAAACATGTTAACACTTGGCAAATACACATTTAAATTCAGGGTTGGAAATAACATTCTCTTATTTTTAATCTCTTTTCTTCAATTTCATTTTATCCTGTGCAGTTCACTAATATGCTTACATATTCCTATACCTTTTCAATCTTCCCATTCCAATCAAAGGGGAAACTATTTTGTTATAACTAATTCTCCTGCAGGTTCAGGCTTTCCAGAGTTATGAAAACCAGGGAAATCATGCAGCATAAATATCAGCCATGAAATTATTTCAACCAGGCAGAGCTCTAAAGTTTGCAGCTTTGTAAAATGTAGGCTCGTTCCATCTCCATTTCACTTTTATTTCATGTGCAACATGTCAGGAAATATTTCCTAAACCCAAAAAGCTGTTGCATTAGAATTTTAAAACTTTATAGAATGTAAAGGAAGCTTTCTGCACAAAATATTAGCTATGAGTCCAATATTTCTTTTTAATCTCAGCAAAATCAAATATTCTAATTTAATAGCTTCCAGATAACTAGCTTATTAGCAAATGATGTAAAAGGCAAAAGCTTTAGGCAATCCCCCAAGCCTGCTTCAATGAAACTTTCTTTTTAGTGGCTATTAACTCAGGATCACATATAGTTTTCAGTCTAAATGAATCAATCACCTCCTAATATTTTCAGCTTTAAGAAAATAATACACTAAATCTGCACCAGAAATGACAATAAAACTTCTCTTTATAATAACCAGCCTACTGATTGCCTTTTAGCTGTTGATGTATGTTTTTAATCACAGGAGCATTAAATTTTAAGTAGGAAATTTTCTTTATTGTTTTCTGTTACTTTTACATCTTTTCATGAGTATAAATTTTGGGGAATGACTGCTGATAACTTAATAGCTTTAAACACACGGTACAGCAGCTGGAATTTACTAAGACCACAAAATACCATCTTCAGCTTGGAGGAACTGGTGCTAAGGGAAAGCATGTTCGTAAACAGAAAACCCATATCCTTTGAGTTTTATTTCTCTTCCTTCTTTTCCTTTTCCTTTATTTTCTTTTTTCTTTTTTTTTTTCCTTCTAGATAGATGGTTTTCTTCCTTCCAGTTTTAACATATGATTTTTTATCTGTTTAAACTAATGAACTCTCACTATCCCACCATAGGGCCCGGCTCCTAAATAGTGAAGTTGCAATTGCTTGTCTGTGAGGTAAAATAAAGAAGGATAGGCAAAAGAGAAAGAAGCTGAGAGGCTAACATTGCTGACCCCTGGTGAAAGGAGCTAATACTCAAACAAGACACCAGACTCACACCTGTGTCCAAACTTTAGATCTGTACACGTATTCTGCAACTTCTTTGTAGTAGAAATTTGCTGATGCTTAGTATTTCCCTGGGTTTAGACCAAGCATTGCATCTGCTTACAAAAAAACCCACATGGATAGGTGATAGATACATAGGTAGATAGATATATAGATGGATGGATAGATAGACAGACAGACAGATAGGTAGGTAGACAGATAGATGATAGATACAAAAGAGAAACAAAGAAAAGAAAGAAAGAAAGAAAGAAGGAAGGAAGGAAGGAAGGAAGGAAGGAAGGAAGGAAGGAAGGAAGGAAGGAAGGAAAATTCTTTGGTTCAAGAACACTTCTATTCATAAACAATTCTGTCCACAAACAGAAGTATTCAGTAAAATTTTGCTTCCGTCCTCAAGCTCTGCACTGGGTGACTGACATGACTACACCATTTACTCCACATGAATATGAGTAGTCAACAGTCTCAAAATTGTGGAATGAATTAAGTTCATGAATCAAGGTACATCTCTCCCTCTCTTGCTCTCTGAATATATATTCATAAATGTATTTCATATATGAACTTTTTAATTTCAAAGTTATGCTACAGATTCCTATCATGCATTACTTCAAATAATTCTTAAAGTCAAAACACTATTTTCATTATCTTTTTACGTGTAGCAAATTCTTCACATTTATAACCAAGTGCAGCCTGTTCATGTTTATTTCATTTTGTTATCATTCTGATTTAAAAAATAAATTTGGTCTCCTAAGAGAAATTCATATTGTCTAACGAGTTTGTGATTCAGATGGTAACTTTTAGTTATACCACCCTAGAATTTTTTCCTTTCCTAAAACAGAGGTCACATTTGTGATGAGCTACATATATCCTTCCCGGCCCTGGTATCCAAGGCAACCTTTGTGCTACATCCCTGATCCAAGGCAGGAAACTCACTAAAGAAGGCAGCACCACTCTGGCCCCCCTTTCACGTGTCTGCGGTCTTCCCCGCTTCCTCTGGACGCACACACAGAAATAATTAATACTTTGATGTTTCGGTGGTAACTGATTTTCTCTAAGCATTGGTTGCACTTAAGTGGAAACCAGACTTGCATGCAAACCAGGCTTTTATCTCTGTGAGGGATTCTCAATAATGAGCTGGACCAGCAACATCAAGGGTCCAAGTATGATTTTTAAATTTGTGCTTAATTATTCACCTGAATAATTAAGAAAATTATTACATTTTTTCTTAATTATTCACCTGAAAATAAGAGTGGAAAATAGAGGTGATTCATTTTGGTAAAATGAAAAAAACACTTAGTTTGTGACATTTGATTAACAATCTAAAATTAAAATGTATAAAGTATAGACTATGAGAAAAATGTGAAAGAAGGAAGGATGGCTGCTAAGTGCTAAAATGTTTACACATTTCTGTTAAAAAATAACTTGGATGCAAGGTTCCAATCACAAAGATATAACAAATATTTAATGAGGTGGAAATATTGACTTCCATAATTTAATCACTACATGCATGCTCTGAATTATCATACTATCCTCACAAATATGAGCAATTATCATCTGTATCAATTTAACTACAAATAAAAGCTTAAGTACATTTAAAAAATTTTAAATCTATCTATCTATGCAATGATTTGGGGGGCATAACTCCAAAAGCACAGGAAACTAAAGCAAAAATAAACAAATGGGATTACATCAAATTGAAAAGCATCTGCACAGCAAAGAAAAGAAGATAGTTAAAGGGCAAATCAGAGAATAGGAGAAAACATTTGCCAACTATTCACCTATAAAGGATTTTTATTCAGAATATATAAAGAACTAGAAAAATCTTAATAAAATATAAACAATCCAATTTTAAAATAAGCAAATTATCTCTGTCAACAATTCTCATAAAAATAAATGAAATGGCCGACAAATATATGAAAAAATTCTCAGTATCTTTAGTCACAGGAAAATGCAAGCCAAAACTATAATACCATCTCACCTCTATTAGAATGCCGATTGTTAAAAACACAAAAACAGTAACAGCGCTGTTGATGTGGAAAAAAGAACTCTCATAAATTTGGTGAAAATGCAAATTACTATAGCCATTATCACTATAAATTAGCTCTACTGTATGACCCAGCTATTCCACTTCTGGGTATTTAAGCAAAGGAAATTAAATCGGCATATCAAAGAGGTATCTCTAGGTCCATGTTTATTACAGTCCTCAAAGTCTAAGATATGGAGTCAACATAGGGGCCCACCAGTGAATGTATGGATAAAAAAATTATGTACAAAACAGAGAAGTATGAATCCTGTAATATACAGCACAATGGATAGAGTTAGGAGACATCATGGCAAGTGAAACAAGCCAGATGTGAAAATATGAATACAATGTGCTCTCTCATCTATGTGAAAGTTAAAAGACTTATCTGAATGTGGAATAGTAATTATTAGAAATCGGGAAGAGGGTTTGGGAAAGAGAGGTTGGATTTGATCAGTGCATACTATATGCATGTGATGAAATATCACACTATTTCCATTAATATATGCAATTAATACAGACTAATAAAAGTAAAATTTAAAATATGTAAGTCCATAACAATTAGCTTCTTTATTTATATCTTATCTTCCCAAAACAAGGACTCATTATAATGGAACACAACAAAATTTTACTTTCCTGTTAATAGTCTCAAGTTGACACCTGCTGCTATAAACTGCACATTAGATAACTTCTTCAGTCTCTAGTTTGGTAGTCAGCCAGACCCCAAAGCCACTGAAAAAGAATGAGTCAAATTAGTTTCAGTTCAACTAAAAATTATGCCTGACTGATAAGAAGTTTTTGCTAATGATTAGATGGTAAACTGTTATATAAAGAATGTTTCATAGAAATAATAATAGACAAAAATAATTCTAACAGGCCAAGGATGTAAATAAGCATTTCTGGTACAAGATATACGAAAGGCCAATGAAAATCAAAATTATCCTGACATACTATTTCACCTCCCCTAGGATGACTGTAATCCCGGAGGCATATAAAACCAGGCACTGTGACACCAGCAATCTAGGGGGCTGAGACAGGTGGTTTGTGAGCTTGCAGCCCATCTGGGCTACACAGAAAGTTCAAATCCTCCCCAGAACATTGCAAGATCCTGTCTTAAACCACCAACATGAAACCAACAAAGCAAATGTGTGTGTGTGTGTGTGTGTGTGTGTGTGTGTGTGTGTGTGTGTGTGTGTCTGTGTGTAAGGATATATAAAAAACTGAACCTCTATATACCTCTGTTGGGAATTTTAAATGACATAGCTCATTGGAAAACAGTTTTGCTATTATACAAGTACTTAATTATAATCAGCATTTATCTATCAATTGCATTCCTGTGCATGTACCCAAAAGAAGAGGAACCATGTATTCAAAATTTTAAAAAATACCTTGTAAGTGAATGTTAACAGCAGCATTATTCATAACAGGAAAAGTAGAAAAAAATTAGATTAAAACTTTGGCTTGTAAGTAACTTGTCCTGCAAGATGGGCAAATACTTCTAATAACTTTTAACTTGATAAATGAGCCATACCTTGCAATTGAAGTAGTTTATGATGCTGAATGTCACATTACCACATCTCTCTCTCTCTCTCTCTCTGTGGCATTGTGGTTAATCATCCCTCAGCAGCAAGTGGTGATGGAGGATATCTCATCTGCAGGGGAGGAGATAAGAAAGGGGGCAAAGAATCCCTTACTTCAAATAAGATCAGGGAGTTGTGTAACATGTAAGAAATAGTGCAAAATTCTGTAAAAAATCGCCCCTCCAATAAGGCTGTAGCAGTCCAAGTGATGACTCTGTTTAATGGCTATACAATGTCACCTGTCCACAAAATCCTCAAAAGAAGACAAAAGCAAATGTCACTGGAGAGTCCTTCTTAAAAGTTGCATGAAAAGAAAGATTCAAGCCAATAAATAGCAGTGATTTAATTACTGATAGTGAAAGTCCTCCTACACAATAACCCTACACTCTCTTGTCTCCCTCACATCTGCCATGAAGGTTTTCAAGGATAAGCGCAGGTTAGTTGGTTTCTTTTTCTTTATTATTTTGCGTTGTATTACAGGACCACAAGTATTTTGAATATTTGAATATTCACAACTATGTGAATATTTTTGTGTTGTGGAATGAATCACTTGAGTTTCTACTATTTCTTAAGGGGAAATTTGCTTTGATAGACAAGTGCTTTGGATTACAAGCATGTTTCCCAAATGAATTCTGCTCACAAACCAAGGTTTTAGTATAGCGCCCTCACCTGTTAAATGCTTAAATAAAATGTTACATAGGCATACAGTGGAATATTATTTGCCAGTAGAATGTGAAAATATGCTCATGCACGCTAAAACATGGGTAAACTCTGTGGATATTACACCAAATGAAAGAAGCCAATCACATAAGACCATACATGTAAGATTCCAATTATAAGAAGTTTTTGGAAAAGGCAAGCACGTAGAGACAGAAAATACCTTAGCAGTTGCCTAGGCCTGAGAGGTAAATAAGCTGTGCTTGGGATGATATCAGGAATGACTATTAAAGGGTATGAGATTTTCCTTTGGGGTGACAACATTGTTCTAAATGAGATTGTGGAAATGCTTGCCTAAGTCTCAGAATAAGTTAAAAAATCAGATTGTAGTCTTTAAATGGGAGCATTTTATGATACATGCATTATATATTAATAAAGTTGCTACCAAAAATAATTAGAACAACTTCAGCTGCAAATAGCACATCCTATTTAAACCTCACAGAAAAGGATGGCACATGTTAACTCATAACTAAATAACCAAGTCATCTCTACACTCTCTTTTATTGTGTGAACAACCCTTCTTTCCAACAATAAGACCAAAAGATAACTTTGAAATAACTAAGACTAAGATTTAAAGGTTTTTTCCCAACTGCATAAATACATATATTGAAGAAATCTTTTAATTAGCATTACCTTGTTCCAATAAAATTCATAGGCATCTTGAGTTTTAAGTTAGAGACCATTGGCAGTAGGGAGTTCTGGAAATAATGTAACATTTCTGCACTCCATTGGAAATATGCCTTCAAGCCAACATTATTCAACTGAGTTAAATCTCTTGGGGGCATGAAGCAGAATCAGAAATAGACACATCTGATAAACATTAACTTAACACATGTAAAAATTTATAATTAATTGCTAGTAAAATTCCTCTATGTCTATTTCCTGGAATTCATAACTGTATGATGAGGATACGTAATTATTTTGTTAATATTAGTTCTTTATATTGAAAATTAAATAAATGATTAACTTTTTTATCTTCTAGAGTAATAACACTGATTTCCATCACCTAGAACAAATCATATCATTGTTATTTATGATGAAGTAAATTAAAGCAGAAAATATTAATGTTTGTTGATATTAGGAATACTAAGAGATCAAAATCACAATTTATTTTGCAGTATGTTCAAATTATGATGATAAAAAGTACTTCTTAAAGAACTTAATATTAACCACTTACCAGTGTTTTACTTCAAAGCTATGAACTTACTTATCTGATAATTTTGAGACTGAATGGTTAAATGCTCACCATGATTAGTTCCAAGTTCTTTGAACTATATTACATTCTCTCATCAACATAATCTTGGACATGATATTTGTCCTTTATTAACAAACAATTTATCTACTAGTACTATTTTATATACACTAGACTTTGAAACCTAGCCTGAGAAGTATTTGACAAAAAAAATCTAATTTTTTATAATTGTGGTATGAGCAACTGTAACTGGGTTAAATCATGCTTTTGAGATATGAAATATCAGAGATCTGTGGTTAATCATGACATGACAATAGAAAGCATGTTAAAATTAAATTTTCATACACAGTTACAAGTGTCTGTAGAAATTTTAGAACACATTAACAAGGAACCATGGTTTTCTGATATTAGTGAGTTTATTTAAATAACTACCTTATTCCTTAAGAAATAATATAGCCTTTTTATTTTTATGCATTATGTACAATAAAAGAAAGAAGCACTGCACAGTGATGTAGCTGAAAGGTTATTATTACGCCAATGACAGAAACAAGAGTGTATTATCAGCTGGATGATGTCAATGAAAGGGTATCATTACTTTTTCTGAAGAGAACATTCTGGTAAGTAAACACCCAAGTACAGTATTTGTTACATTTTATTCCCCATATGCCTCCAAAGAAATCAGAAAAAAATGCAATTAGTTTGTGATGTTGGGGGGAAAAAAATCATTGGTTTCATTTGTTCAACATAAATCTCCTAATCAATTATATTTCGCTCTAATTTTCCTTCACATCACAGTGTTCTATTTTACCACCTACTTTATATTTGACACATATATCTCAAAGTTATTTTGTGACAGAAAGTGAATATCAAAATCTAGGTCTAAATGAGAGTGCTTAAAGTTTTCAGTGTTAAAGCCATCCTCGGTTAGGTACATTAAAGAGGGTGATGAGTATTTCACCATTTCAAACTGCTGAAAGTAAGTTAGTTTTTCTAAGAATGTCCAATGAAAAAGCACAATTTTCTATGTCAATAAATCTTTCCAAAATGTGGGCTTATTATAAGCTAAAATTAAGCCTATCGGTTATATAAGTTATTATTGCCTTCTTAGAAAGCAGTGCTTGTCATTCTTCGTATTTAAGTGATCTGTCAAGCTTAGAAACTTCTAAATGTCACTAAATAAACTATAGGAACAGCAGAATATATGGAAAAGAACAACAAAGGAATGTATTTCAAAAGTAGAATGCATATAGAAAATAGCAGTTAAATCCTGATGTATGTTGACTATATTGTTTTTCTTACCAAATTTTTTCTCTGCAAGTCCACCAAATGTCAACAAAATAAATTTAGAAAAGAAACTACAAACTCCCAAACATAATGCATGTCTTATCCCTATCGTCAATCTGATATCTAAGATAAAAACTTAATCTCTATGTACATAAGCTTTCTCTAGGATCATGTAAGAAGATCGAGCTGAACATTCTGGCTAGATGACACATTCCAACTGCCTCTCACAGTTTTCAGTAAGGAAAGTGTCTAGTTTGTAAATGGTGAGGACAAATAGAGACTTCCACCCTACAAACGCATAGATGCTGCTTGATTAGCCCACTAGTGAGTGGATCAGTTCTTAGTAACCACCTCTACATTTCATTAGTCCATTTTCTTGGCGATTTCTCTTTTCACGTCTTTTTTTCCTCTATAAAACTAATCATTTCTTCTATCGCTTTTTCCCGCTCCTCTCAGAATTATAGTGTGTGGGTTTTCTTACTTTTATGCAGTATGGAGAACTGTGTTCAGTTGTGTTCAGTTCTCTATGACAGTGATTGCAAACCTGTCGGAGACCAAGTACCCAAACTAGAACGCACTTACTCATTGCAAAGCGCCGACACAGCCATTAAACCCGAACACTGAGGTTCTATCTAGAAATAACTGCTACCCGATGCTCCACTGCTGCTGCAGTTTGGCTCGCATGCCGACAGGGGGCGCTCTGCACAACACTTTGTCACACATGCTGAGGGCCCCCACCTCTCCTCCAGGACACAGATCTTCCTCGTTGTTTTTCTTATTTCAAGGGCTATCAGTGATCACCTTTCCTCACAACCTCTGCCAATGGAACATCATTCCATGAGATTACGATAAGAAAGAATTTCCAGCTTTTCCACCTAACTCAGCCTACTTACCAACCAAGTAAGCATATGAAAAGCTGAGGTTTTGAGCCAGATGTAGCAGCCACGTAGTACAGTAATCACTGCAAATGTCTTAGCTCATTTAATCTACAAGATACATATAATTGCTATTCTTGCTTTACATACAAGAAAACTGAAGTACAAAGAGACTAAGTCTTTTTAACCTGCTCACACGGCTAATAGAAGGCAGAGATGAGATTTAAATGAACCTCTTTGTCTCTATGAAAGTTCAACAACCACCTTATCACAGCTCCTCATCAAGGTTTCCTCCATTCATTTGTGAAGCTTAAAGACAATGCCAGAGTGTATGGACATTAAAGTAAATGATGCTATCATTTATTATTTGGGAGTTTAAAGCATGAAAAGAAAATAAAGAAAACTTCAGTTCATTGGACAGTGATTTAAATTAGCGTTGGACCAAAGGACCTAAAAGAACAATTCAGTAGCCAAATCAAAATGCAAATAAATAACACCATTTTCTGTTCCCTTTGGCTATTATTACACATGCTAAAAACACATAGTATTCTGCTTCATTGAATATGGGGGTATTCGGGTAGGCACTGCATTAAACCATTTCCTTGAACTGTAAAG
This sequence comes from Dinomys branickii, assembly GCA_004027595.1. Lineage (NCBI taxonomy): Eukaryota > Metazoa > Chordata > Mammalia > Rodentia > Dinomyidae > Dinomys > Dinomys branickii. The sequence continues at coordinate 35,476 of PVLD010008495.1, forward strand.
ACTTTTGAACTAGGAATAGTGAATAAGGAGATGTCAGCATTGTTGTTAATGGGACTACACTGGAGAATATGGCTTAAATGTACAATTATATAGACTTTTTGGAACTTTTTGTAAGTCTAGACCTTGAGACTTCCCACTGAGAATAATTCAAGTCATCAGGAACAGACAACCTCACTCAGCTGGAAACAGAATCCCGGACTCTCCCATTCAATGTGCTACCATGATACAGATCACATATGGGAGAGAATTTGCATCTGCAAGAATGTGGGACACGGTGAGTAGTGCTGTCCACACACCTCTCACAATCAGTGAGGTAAGTTTTTTCCCACTGAGAGGATGGATTAAGCAAGGGAGAGGAAGGCTTACTCTAGACATGTGCACGACTTGTACGTGTCCCTCAAATTCCTGTGAAGCTGATCAGATACAAACTGACAGGGAATATTTTAACAAAATCAAGAAAAACTATTTTTGCAGATCATCTTATACTAATGCAATACTCCATATATTAATGATATGTAACAGCTATGTAACATGGGACATCTGTACGGTCTCTGTAAAAGGAGAAAATGAAGATACATATATATGTCTGCGCATACATGCACATGTGTGTGTACATATCTTTTAAGAAACACTTCAAAATAGTTTATTCTTAGAGAGTACCAAACACATATTTATTCAATCCACTGCAAACTTTTGGCCTGTAAATGGAGGGAGCCAGCAATATCAGTGACCCCCATGTGAATGTTTTTCCCAGAAGGAACCCTGTATTTAAAAGAGTATATGCCATGGAGGCATATGATTAACGAAACAGTACTCATCTTTTGAAAATGTCTCTCTTTCATATGTACATTTTTCTTTAATTACTTTGTTGAGAACAAGAAACTTTTTTCATGAGACTATAAAGTCATGCTGTGAGCTCTGCACGGCAAATTGAGGACCAACAAGGAGCTACTTAAAAGATTTAGAACGTGTATGTGAAGACGGCTGCAGCAATGAAAACCTACATTCCAGCAAGCACGCCCCCGAAAGGGCGAGCTTCTCCCTCAGCGCGGCATACCTGAAAGAATAACAAAAACTTTGTCATCCAACAGAGCCCATATACAAGTCATCCCAATTGTCATCAAAATACTAATTCATAAAGGCATTCAAATGTGCGTACTTTGGGGTACCGTTTTCTGTCTTTTGAAACACACACACAGGGTAATGTAAATGTGTGTCATGGATTGGGGGATATTTTGCAAGGGGAAGCAATACAATACAGGACACATATTTTGTGAGATTGTTTACAACAGTCACCCAAAGAATCATATACACGAGAGTGCAAGAAATGTGTCCGCACACTGAGACCAAAGAATCCAGTTGAGGACCTGGATCCCACAGAAATGTCTTGCATGACCCCAGCTGAAGACCTAGAGCCCATAATAATGCCTCCTGCAAATCCAGCTGGAGGCCCAGAGCCCACGACATCTCACACAGGCCTGTCTCACAGATCTGCACTGGGAAGGTCCAAACATCAGTGGTGGAATCTAGAAAATCTGTGCCAGCGGGATGAAGGATTTGTGCTAGCAGGCTGAGGGATCTACACTGGAGTCAGGAAGTGATGCTCAGAAGAACCAGGGCTCCCCCAAAAGGTACCACAGCCATCCTCAGCAACAGTGACTTCCCAAGCTCTTCCGATGATAAAGACATCTGAGTTCTCATCAGGAAAGCCAATGCACCAAGCTTCTCCAGAAGACTGGCAGTGCATCATCTTCCCATCCAGAGCCAGAAAGCAATGCTCCAAATGAGGACCAGAGCTCCCTCAAAGTAAACTGAAGTTATTCTCAGTGCCAGCGAGGTCCCGAGCTCCTCAGAGGATGAAACCAACGAAGTCCACAACAAGCTCCTCCAAAAGAACCAACAGCTCCTTACAGCTTCCACCAGCTCCCAACAGCCTTTCTCTGCTCCCAGCAGCCTTACGTCTCTATTTCTGACTTTTATGCTGCTGGCAACAATCCCCAGGAGGGCCTTCCACACGGAGCACCATGCTTACTCAGTTCAGCTGGGGGTTATAAATTGACCACCAGTTGTCAATCCACTACAATACGTTACACAAATATGTGTACAAACAAGCCTTATTCATATGCTTTTGTTTAGAATAATTCAGAAGAGCAAAAACTAGAAACAGTCTAAATGCCTATCAAGTGACAAAGGAATAAATCAAATACAGCATGGCCAAATACAGAGTACTATCCTGACAAGGGAACAAAATGTTAATCGATGCAGTGATTGAAGAGCTCTAAAATTATACAATATGATGATGTTATACGCAAAAGATTTCAAATTACATGATTCCATTTGTACAAAATGTCTAGAAAAAGCGAAATCATAGATTTGGAAAGATCGGTGATCGGTATCTGGGCCTGGAATAGAGGAGGAGTTAAATACAAAGGAGCACGAGAAAAACTTCCTGGTAATTGGAATATTACATTCTGCAATGATGGTTGTGCAGTCACATAAATTTACTGAAATTCATTGAATACACACTTTAAAAGGTGAATTTAATTAGGTGCAAGTTATACCCTAGTAAAATTTTAAAATTTGATAGGATACGTAAGTCAAAGGGAAATGGTGCTGTCTGGGGAATTTAGGGAGCGTATTGAGACAAGAGTGTTTAAAAAGCCAAAATACGTGATTTGGGGAATTATTTGAACTTCTCTCTACTTATTTAATTCATTTATATCACTAGTTTGTCTTAGCTTTTTTCTAAATTTTAAGAACAAAGGAAGAAAACATTAACAAACAGACATCCATTTACAAAACAGCGTAAGAACAATACAAAAAATACAGTGTTACAGACAAAGTGGCAGGAAATTAATAATGGTTGTTGTATTGCTATTGATACCTTCAAAGTGGTTTTTCTGTCTTAGCTCATTGAGAAGAAAGTTTTGTGCTATTATCTGTTTATTTCTTCTTTGTGAAAGTCTTTTTGATGTGTGTGTCTTAGACTCTTGGTGACCACTTTTAGAAACATGACACAGTATTTATTCTGCTGTGCTCATCTTATTTTGCTATGAAATTTTATTTTATTTTTCATAAAATAAAAAGAACAAGTACTTGGATATTATGGGAGCATTGGCTAGAAGTACCCATGAGATGGATAGCCAGAGGTAAGGACCGTTTGGAGCCACAGGCCTGAGATCAACCAGACTGCATGGTTGGAGATACAGGGCCTCAAGCCCATGGAGGATCAAAATACACTGTCTTCAAGAATGATGCTCTGGCCCTCTCTTGCCCATACTCCAATGGATTATTTAGATTGACCCTAAGGTCAGTCATGTAACAGACCACCTGACCTCTCCCTGTCCCCTACATGAATTCCTGCACCAACATCCTTCCTTTGTCCTTCATCTTTGCTTCCTGGTTCTATCAATAAAAAGCCACAGAAGCTTCAGTTTGGAGCTGTCTTTATGAGACTTTCTTGCTGAAGGGCCTCGGTTAAAGTCCTTCTGGGATTCTTGGAGTTTGAATTAGACATCAACTCCAAGTAATCTCACCCTTTGTGCGGTGTCACAGTGGTAGACTGAGACAGGAAATCACAAAATTCATTCCTCTAAAAGTAAAATATTATATACTACCAATTTTTCAAATATTTATCAATGTACATGAGATAAAACTAAAATTTTGTTACTTTCAATTATTTTTAAAAGTATTTAAGTAAGACCTACTATTCAAAAATGTATAATTCAGACTGAAAATATTAATTTTTGAAATTCTTTAGTTAGATATTGATGATATTTTGTTATGCAATTATCATTATAACCTCTTGGCACGTGGGCAGTGGGGGTAGGTGTGGAGGAATCTCAGGATTTACTAAAAGGAAATGCCACCCTTCTTAATGGGTTAAAAAATAATGGTTCTCCAGAGGAACATATCCTAATGGGGAGAAATGTCTGGATCACAGCAAACACCCCATATGGTTCAAAGCTTCATTCCTGTTTCACTTTTTCTTGTAAGATTACACTGCTATCAGTATGCTAATAAAGGACAATCTTTCTTTGATCGGAAATTGAATAAAGGATCTGTTCTTTCTGCATAGCACAGTGGAGACATATTCGGAACATTCCAGAAGACTGTTCTCAGTAATGCAGGGACCATTTTTTATTCATTGGTGTATTTCCAACATGGATGAAAATGATGAGAAATCACCACCCATAATCAGTATAAAGCAGCTTAACTCAACACCACCACCACCACCACCAACAAGAATAACCCTAGAATGAATACCATGATATAAGCTAAACTAGTTTTTGACAAATATAAAAACTTGTTCACCCTGGGAGCACAGGCCTTTGTCATTCAAGTAGAATCATAAAGACAAAAATGTGATCCTTATAAAATCTCTTTGTAGTCTCTGGTCCACCACTCTGAGTCCTTCTCTAGGCAGATATTTCCAAAGAGGAAAACAGAGTCCTTGCTTCCATATCTTGAGGGTCTGCCTTTGTGGTTCATTTCCTCAAATCACCTTGTCTCCAGGAACTTAGGACAGATATCACCTGCATCGCCATTTAACCAAAGCTGCCATAACCTTCATGCTAATCTCCATAGAAGCTGTAACTTTACAATTCATCCACGAGATGCCATGATTGTGACCCACAGTTCTGAAGGGATTGGGAAGAAAGGGGTTACCTCAAGTGATCTTTATCGTCACCCTTGCTTTGCTCACTGTCATTCTACACTGTGCTACTCGATCAGTATCCAATGAGCTCTCAGCTTTGTTAATTGTACTAGCTCAATTCCTTTTTCCATTTTTGTTTTCCCTGCCAATACTGCTCTCTGTAAGTCATGATGTTGACTTGAAAGGATCGCACTGGCTTCTTTAGAGCTGGAAAACATGAGGAATTAAGTATTAATTATTCAGTACTGAATGCTCATCACAGTGTGTCTTCTTGCCTCATCGCCTCCTTTCCTCTGCTGCAGTTCATCAGCCAGAATAAAATAGTGGCTCTTTTTGAGTCACTTTACTTTTTTCAAAATGTCATATTTGCTCTGAAATCAAAAATATTGAAAAGCAGAATTACATAGAGAACATCAGAATGGTTTGGTAAAACACATAAAGCTTTGCAGTGTGCTACATTTAAAAATCAGGACACCCATGAATGAACTAACAGATAAATTATGTAGTGGATGCTCATGACTCATAATATGACATTTTGTTTCCTGAGCTCTTTCCCTTGCAAAACTCTTTTCATAAGCACAACCATGTGAGCAATTCTCAAGTCATGTGCTCCATACGCAACAGGGAGAATCCTGGGCAGGCAATTTGAGGAGAAATTAATGAAAGATTATTGCAAACATGTAGGCAGTTGTGTGAAGCAAGCTAGTGCTGCAGCAGAAGGCATGCAAAGGGCAAGGGGCACTGCCAGATCTAGGTCTGAAGGGGTAGGGAAAGGGTGCAAGATTAAGGATCTGGACAGAGTATTCCCATGAGAGAGGCCACTTGAAAGGAGCCCTGGCATTTGGCTGAGGAATGAAGCACATCCGTGGTGACTTGGACACTTGGAAGAGGAAGTTGAGGAAATAAATGACCGAACATCATTTTCTTTTCATCTTCTCATCTCCTGAAACTGTTCCATTAGGACAGATACTTAAAACACTCAAGCATGACAGTCATAAACCTCGGCCTCCTGGGGCAGGGACCAGCACGGAGAGTGGGGGAGAGGGAAGCTGAACGAACCCATGGAGGAAGTTATCCCACACCTCCTGGGTTGTCCGTTGTTGCTGTATAAAAAGAAAAACTACACTGACCAAAGAAATGCTGGTTGAAATAAAACTGTATAGATATATATATATATATATATATATATATATAGACAGAGAGAGATTTAACATAGTCTCAAGGAAACAACAGAACTGATGTTTTAAAGGAATTACTTTTATCAAGGATGCACCACACTCACACTGCCTTGTTTACCTGACTCTCATCTCTCTGTCCCCATTAGTGGAAATATAAATGTTTAATGCATCAGTGAGTTGATGAATGACGGGATGAAAAAGTAAAAAGAATGAATTAACACAGTAGTATGCTATCCAAGGCATGCCTAAAAACATTTCAATGTTGTCTAATCTTTTTCCCCACTGCCAGTGAACTACTCCTGATCTATATCCTGTAGCCTCTTCATCTGGTACTTTGATAGTCCTATACTCCCTAGCAGGAACGAAAGTTTTCCAGGGCCAGAATTGGTCCTGTTGTTATTTGGGTCTAGATAATTGCCTGTTGTGAGAGGTTGTCTTGTGTATTGTAGTATATTTAGTAGCATCTTTCTATATGTTAATAGCACTTTCCAAGATGTGACACTGAAAACATTTCTCCAAAGAATATAAAATGTTCCTGGGAGATATGGGGATAATTGCCCAGTTGAAAACCACTGTTCCAAACACCAGCTTTCCACTTTTGTGTGTTGTCATAAAGGTACATCAGGAGCAGGATGTGACCTTCATGAAACTGTGTGCCTCTAGAAAGTGTATACAGTGTATCTCTTTGCTCAACTTTTGCAATACTATTAACCTCTCACATAACACTGATCACCTTCCATCTTGAATTTAATTACTTAAATTCTGCAACTAGATGGAAATTCCATGAGAAAGAGAGTTGACCAGATTTGCCCGAGTACCCAGGGAAGTACATTCATAGGCTGTAGAATATGCTCAGTAAGTATTGTTTAAATGCAAATGTCTTCATATTCTGAATCACTATCAGAGGGTGACACTTTCTCTTTGCATTAAGAGCTTTAGAGAAAAGCCAGCTCTTAGAAGTTTAACATGACAAATGTCTTTTTTAACACTGAGCTAAGAACAGAACAATACTTGCTCATTTATGTGAGTGGCTTATGATATCATAAAACCAAAGTTCAGAAAAGCAAGTTTCCCATGATTTTACAGTCAAAAACTTGAAGATTTAAAGCATGATTCCCTACCATTTTCATAGGTGTTGCTTTTAAAATTTCTAATTAATGTAGCACCCAAACTGAGCATTTAAAAATAAGTTGAGACCAAATGCATGAGTTTGACTGGTTAATATTTACCATAAAAATGTACCTTTAATAATGAGGCCTATAAAATTTTGTTGTCATCTTCAAAGTGCTCTAAAGCATTAATTAATTATTGCAAGACTCCTGTGAAATGAGTAATTACTATTATGAGTCTGTTTATTGATGGGAAAATGATGCAAAGTTGTTTAAGAACTTCCTGCAACTTCTTTAGGTCAGCTACAATGTCAAAGATCTAATGTCTTTCTGCATGCCTTCTTTTTTCAATTGTGTAACCTGATTTAAGAACCATTTTTATGAAATATATTTTATGAAGTTGGTAGCAGAAACCTCAAATAATTTCTAATATCAGAGCTATAAATAATAAACTCTTCTATTTCCACCAAATATTAAATCAAACTTCAATCTTCACTACTCCAGTTTGTGAACTATAAAACTTTAAAAAGTAGTAAGTGATTTCCAGAGTTACATTTCCATCCCTTCAGCATCATTATTAGTAACAGGATGAGAAATTTCTTCAAGAAAATATGTAAGCTTTTCAGATTCTAGCTCAAAAAGGTGAAGTTCCTAACGGTTGATATTCTAGGATTTAAAACCTTTCACTTCCCTTGGGAAATAAGATGACAAAGAATTTACTATGTTCTGTCACATTTTGTAATATATTCAGAAGTAAACTGTTGGAAAAGTTTTGCATATTCTATCAAGTTTGTGTTTGCAAATTTGCTGTTTGTGATGAATTATAGGATGTGTTAGCAGAGTTAGGAAAACAAATTTCCAGTCCTCTTCACTCCCGTAGGGTGTGGGTTGGTCTTTGTATTTGCACCACACACCGGTAACATGGGTAGCCAAAATACCATCTGCAGCAGCACCTTGAGTTTACGTGGACCTAGCCTTTCTTGCAAATATCAGCCACTTTCGTTCCTCTTTTCCAAAGCACAAACTTAAGTAGCAAGCTTTCGCTAAGCACCCGATTTCTACAGTCGCAATTTGCCTTTCTTCATGTACGGTATATGTACTTCTGCGCAGTACATCAACGTACAACACTTCACTCCGTAAGAAACGCAAGGGTTGCGGTGTAAGCTCAGAGGCAGAGCGCTGGCCTAGCATGCTAAGGCCCTGGCTCCTTCTCCAACACATAAAAAAATAAACAACAGTAAGCAAACTCATCATTCATTATAAATGAAGGGGTCCACTCAGCGTAGGGAGCGGTGGTGAGGAAGAAAAAATGCACGAAAGGCGTACAGGCAGAGGGGCAGTGTTTCCGGGTTCTTTCTTCGCCAGGGATTCAGCTCTTACCGGAAACGGTGCATTACCCTGGTCATGAACTTGGGCAGGACCTGGGAACAAGCCTCCGTCTCACAGCAACAGCCATTCCCACACCCTGCCCTGAAACAGCCTCTTTCTTATTTCTACACTTTTTTTTCAGACATCTTTAGGCTTGCTCCCATGAAGACGCTCATCAAAATGAGTAGGTGAATGAAATCAAGAATAGAACAAGAAAATATTTCTGAGATGTTACAGAAAAGAGCCAATACTCATTTCCCTACACTGGCACTGCCTACACCAAAACAAAAATGCTTTGTCAGAAATATCTTCTTCTTTCTGGGGACATTCTTTCAGAACTGGTGTAAGTCTCCAGTGATGGAATAAAATTTTGGCAAAATACAACTTAACAGGTCTTACAGTTAAACCTTACATCTGAATCCTGTTGATTTTATTAAAATAAAAACATGATATTCTGTAGGGGAAAACACAGGGATGGAAGGATGGATAGATAAAAACCAAGAGTGAAGAGACAAACTTTATTGATCACTTATTTTCTCTTGCAGTGCACCCTACAGTCCTTTTTGCACAGACTTTTATCATTCATGCTTCACGTCATGTTTATGAGGTATGTATTTATACACCAATTTTATAAATTAAAAAATCATACTCAATGCTATTAAACTGCCCAGCTAATATCAGCAGTTATGAAGTAAACCTAACCCTGCAGATCAAACATTTTCTACTTTACAATCCTCATAGATTACCCATGTATAGTAATGGGTATAAAACACTTGAAATACAATGTCTTAGTGGACATACTGGAACTAAAGAAAAACCTGAGCAGAGGAAAAAGTCCATCCAAGTAAAAACACACAAGAAAGTGAAGTTTTAGTAGAAAGTTATGCTCTTTCCAAAGAATTTTTAAAACAAGGGAAACAATATATGTCCAAGTTTATAAAAACACCTCACAACAACCGCAGCTAGCAAAGGCAGCTTCAGGAAAAGCAAGCACACAAAAGAACAACAAAAAGCTAATTTATGGCCAATTAATCAATTAATCATAACCAAAGCTCTTGGTCATCGAAAGAGTCCAATATACAATACAGATATATTTTATTTATTAACTGGCTAGAATAGTATGATTTATTATCTGTTCCAAAGAGCAATAAAAATATACTGAGAAAGAAAGCGGGAGAGGAGGGGAGGGAGAGAGGCAGGGAGAGAGGGAAGAGGGAGAGTGGGAAAAAAGGAAGGGAGGGGAGGGGAGGAAGGAGAGAGGGAAGGAGGGAAGGAATGGGAGGGAGTGAGGGGGAAGGGGAGGGAAGGAAGAAAGGTAAGAGGGAGAGAAGGAAGGAGGGAGGGTGGGAAGAAGGAAGAAAGGAAGGAAGGAATGGCAGGGAGGGAGGGAGGGAAGGAAGGAAGCGATAGTAAAAGAAAGAAAAATGAAAGAGAAAGAAGAGGGAAGTGGAGATTCAAGAAAAGACTGGAAAGGGGGAAGCAAGAGAAAGAGATCTTCATGGTACCATCTCATTCCTGGACAGCTCTACCGAAAGTCAGGGCAGTTCCATCAGTCTTATTTATCACCCATCAGACAGTTTTCAATTCACTCAATGCCATTTATCTCTCAGTCAACGTGACAGGGTCAATTCAAATTAATTTTCCATCTATTTCCTCTGCTATTTTCAATGGTTTATTAAATTTTTTGAATTACTTAATGCATGCACTGCCTTTCAATATTCTTTAAATCTGTAATTCTATACAAAACTCTAAATTTCAATGTAATCTACCATTTCTGAAACTATTACTTATTAAGTCTATTGCTTTTTAAACTTTTGAAGATTATGTATATAAAAATATAATATATATAATATATATGAAGAACTGGTATTTTTGCAATCACATACTCATTTCACCTTACATATGATCGATACATTCACATAACAATAAAGTCCTAAAAGTAGATTCTTTCTCTATGTTGTTATGAATAGTGAATTTTCCCCCAAGGGAAATAAGAAACTCAGAATGTTTCTCTTCTTACAAGAAGGAAGATAACAGGGAACTCTGGTTTTGTTTCTATTTGTGCTTGTTTGTTTCCCAAAATAGATTATAATTTTTAGTGAATCTTGAATGACAAAAGTCAGAGGCTATGCATTTAATTGATTTTTGGTACTTTTGCAATTATGGAACTCTCTGACATCCATCAGGAAGGAATCAGATTTACAAAGTACAAACCTATGTTCAGCGTGGCATGCAGTTATTTGTATTAAATTTTGAAGTTCCCTGAAGAATGATTTAGGAATTGGATTGGCGCTTGAATAAGGAATGAAAAACTAGCAGTGGTGTTGGCAAAGCTGTAGGGTCATTTTCTCTCACAGGAAGGCATTCTGGAGGCAGGAGAGGAGAAGTGGCTTTCAGAGACTCAGACTCTGTCTTCCTTGGCCACCGCTGCGGTGTGCCCTTCCCACTGTCAAGGTCAATTCATGACTCCAAAGGAGGAAAGAGGCAGAGAGCGCGCTGGCCCTTTGTGGGGAGAGTTTCCAGAAGTCGTACATACCATTCCCGCTTGGTAAGCATCTTGGGGAGTGGGTACATGTGCATAATACAGCCTTCAGCGTTCTTATAATCTCCTTCCCCTTCTTCCCAGCTTCCCCCTCTCCTCCTCTATGGCCCCTTCTCTCATTTTCGTTCTTGTTGGTATTCATTTTAGCTCATGTTTCCATTCCTTGAGATTATGATGCTCCTGCACATGGCGTACCTTTACTGCACTTATGGTGCTCCTGTGCATGGTGTACCTTTACTGCACTTATTTCCCCTTCCCTTTTGCCTCTCCCCGCACCCTTGTTCTCCCGAACCCTTCCCAATTTCCCTTGTCTCCTTCTACACATCTTCTATGAAGCTCTTTGTACTTTGCCTTAGAGATACTATATGATATCTATTTTTGTTAGTCTTATTTATTTCACTTAACATTGTATTTTCCAGGTGCATGCACTTTCCAACAAAGATCTCCAATCTGTCCTTTTTTGCAACCAAGTAGTATTCCATTTTATATAGATAGGTAGCATGTTTTCTTTACCCAGTTGTCTGTTGATGGGTATAAGATCTGCTTCCAGGAATTAAATATTATGAATTGTGCTGTATAAACATTGGTATGCAATTATCACTGTCAGATGATGTCCTAAAGGCTTTGGAGATGACAATCTAGAAAAGGTAGGGCTGAGTCACATGGACTTCCTAATTTTAGTTCTGGCGGTGTCTTTCATGTTAAAGATAATTCCTTAAATCCTCTTTTAAAGGACTTGCTTTGCTCTTTCTTGGAGTGATGGCTTTTATTTTCCCATATCCATGTAATCAGCCCATATCGTTGTCTTTCAGTGCGATATTTATCATATGATCTTTTCTCTTAAACTCTAATTTTCATCTCCACTTGAATATTCTACAATGTGACAAAATCAGTGATATTTACTATCCAATCCTATTATGTTAGTGGGTTTTGTTTTTTGGCAAAAACATATAGGAAGACATGTTTTTCCAGTCAGTCTTGCTACTAAATTGAAACCAGATGACTAAATTCAGGCCAAAATAGCATCTACAGAAGTGGCATACTGCTGAAAGTCCCATGGTAGTGCACACTTGCTTTCTCCTACATCTGAGGAGGGAGTGTCAGCCCCAACATGGCAGAAGCACAGAACTGAAGTACCAAACCTGTAACATCATGTAGGGGATGGAGACAGGGGGAGGTCTTTGGGTCACTTGGGATGCACATCAAAAGGGGACCCCAGCCTCTTCCCACTTTTCCACTTCCCAGGCATTATTTGAGGGTACTGTTCTGCCGCAGTTTCCTGCCCTGATGTCCCATCCCACCACAGATGGAAAGGAACAAGACTAAGGCCCCTGAAACCTTGAGCCAAAACTTATGCTCCTCTCTTTATTGGATGATCACAGGTACTTAGTACAGTGATGGAAAGCTAACACACAACTTGTAAACATGCCCTAAAGGTAATGTTAGAGAATATTGTTCATAGTTTTATGCATAAATCAAAGTTTGGTGGTATGTAATTTCCACTCATGACATCAAATCAGTGGTCCACAGCTTTCAGCTTTTGGAGCATTTGAAATCTTTCATTTGCTAATTAGCAATGCTCAACCTGTAGTTATCGCACCCTCGCAATCAGAGTTATTGTCTAGTCTCTGTTTATAGAACAAGTACATTACGTGCTGCTTGGTACACAGCAAGTGCTGAATGATAATGGTGAGGATGTCGGTGAGGACAATGATGAGAGTGTTGGCAGAGGTGAGGTAAATGGCTATCAGCTTTGATTTCATCAAGATTAGTAGGGAGGTAGTACACAGTCCTTTCAAACAAAGTTAGCTGAAAGGACTATAGCTACTACTACTACTTTTTCTTGACTTAATTTTCCTCATTCTTTGCATAGTTTTCCTAATAACATGAAATTCAGCTATCTTCTTTTTCTTTTTCAATATTTTTGGTTGTCTCCTTTCTTGTATAGGAACCAATTTTCATTGTCTGATCACTTTCTCAAAGGCTTTCATTTTTTAGTTTACCCTCACTTTGACAAAATGAAGTAAAATGTAAAATCCTAATAGGCACCACCATCCTTTAATAAAACAAAGTGCTTTCTTCAGAAATCCAAATGTCAACAGCTGTCACCTCACTTTTCACAGCTGACATGAGAATATTGGTCTCCCAAAGTGTTCATAACCTGAAAGAAGTCACAAGAAAGTTACCATATTCAAATAAAGTGATGTTCAAATATGTAAATGACAGTGCTAGGATAAGGCTATAATTTGGTTTGGGTAGTGACACATGAATTGCAATACATATAAATGTTTCTAGATGAAAAGTTCAGGGGCAGAGACTTGTCCATATTGACACCAAATATAAGAGGACTGACGGAATGAAGAGAAATTTCACACAAACATACAAAAAATCCTTTTAAAAATCACTTTAGCGAAACTTAGGAAATTTGAAATGTTATCTAAGACAAAAGAAAAAGAAATAAAAATAGAAGAGTTATTCAGAAGAGAAGGAGACACATAAATAAAAGGCTGCTTTTTTGTTTTAAAAGAAGTACATAAAATAGAAAAATACTGATAAGATATAACAAAGAACACAAAGTAATACAGGCTTATCCTATTTTACTTTTTTCCAATATTTGCTGGAAAGAAAAATGGTCATAGAAACAGGAAAGTCAGGCTTATCACTAATGGAAAACCTTGGGCAAACAATATTCAGAGTACAAAGTTAAATAAACTACAGAAAAACTGGGTGCATGTACAAAAGAAACAATAACCTCCTTTATTTAGTGAAAGAAAATACTAATTTTTTAATATCCTTGTTTGTATAGAAATACAAGCAGGATGACAGAAAATTCAAGGCCTTGTTTGTGCATGTGTGCACTTGTGTTCTTATTCACACACCCTCAGCACCCCATCCTTTCCCCTTCACCTAAGTTCACATCTTACAGAAAGAAACAAGCACAAGAAAAGCACCATGAAATGTCTAAAGATATGCTTACAAATCTGAAGTGTTCTATTAGAAGTCTGTAATGCTTTTCTTATGATAATGGCATATCTTGGTTAACTTTCATCTCATTGCTAAGACAAAATAGTCAACACCCAGAATTAAGGAAGGAAAGGTTTATTTAGCTCATAGTTTGTGGAGATTTCAGTCCATACTTGGCTGGCTCCAAGGCAGAGTGGCACATGGCAGAGGGCAACAGTTCATGGTGGCAGAAGATAGCAAAACAACAAGAGCAAAAAACAGAAAGAGCAGCAAGCAAGCCTCTTACCCTTCCTTATATTGCATTCCAGATGCCTGCCCCAGGGTGGGTACAACACTCACACCTAGAATTCCAGCACTGGAGCATGGATCAACATAAAACTCTAGAAGCCCACCCCATGACTACATGATGCTTTGGGGGGACAACCAGACACAAACCATAGCATGATGTTTTGAAATTTGGAAACCAACATAACTGATGTTATATGAAGATACTGATTTTCATACTTTGGATGAAAACTCTTATCTTGGAAGGTATCTTCAACTTGTCCAAGACCGTGACTTGATAAAAGAAACAAATGGACCATTGAAGAAGAAAAGGGATAACCAGCAAACAAACTAATTCAGCCAAGTCTTTCTCAATGATTTATGGACTGAAAGATATTAATGCCAAGTCACTCTATGTTCACAGAATCTGTTTTACAGTTGCTTTTAAGGAGATGTGGTACTGCTAACATAAATATATAAAAGAATCAATTTTGATGTTCACAAACAATGATTTTTGGCCTTCTGAGAGTGCTATGAAATCATGAAATAAATATCACAGTGGGCCATTCTCCCAGAAGAACTGAGCAGTTCCATGTGTCATGTTCCTGATGCAGAAGATAGGGGCTTTGAGGTAGAGAGGGGAGGGGAGCTCACCTGATGTAAAAGAAGATGGGGAGCTCTGGGATTGTTTTCCCCCTCCCTAAGCTGTTGGAGAATGGCAAGAGGCCATGGGATATCCCCTCTGTGGATAGGCTGTCGGTTTGTAGACAGGTACGCAGAGGACTGTCCAGAAGTTAAAACTACACAATACTGAATCTGACTTTAGTGTGCATTGGGGTTAAATTGAAAAATGGAGAAGACCTACATACTTTAATCTTTAAAAAGCTACCTTTAGAAGACCAACGCATACTCAATATAAGTTAGGAAATTATGCCGAAAAATACGAAAGCAACAAGTGGTAACATAGAGGACATTGCAAGAGGGAGAAGGAGCAGCTTCTTTACACGTGCACTAAATCTTTAAGGACCTCAGGCACAGGTCACTAGCAGAACTTTTACCTATGTAGCTTCTAGAGAAGTCTCAGTTACTCCAGAAAGAGAAGACATTTGGACCAAAAAATTGGGAGAGGGGAGGTGGTGGGAAAGATGGGGGTGGGGGGGGGAGGTTCCATTTCAGGGAACAGAGCAGGACATCTTTCTTTTCTTTTTTCTTTCTTTCTTTCTTTGTTTCTTTCTCTTGTTCTTTCTTTCTTTCTTTCTTTCTTTCTTTCTTTCTTTCTTTCTTTCTTTCTTTCTTTCTTTCTTCTTTCTTCTGTAGCTGAAATCAAACTCAAGACCCTGCCCTTACCAGGTAGGTGCTGTGCCACTGAGCTATATCCCTGGTCCAGAGCAGCACTTTAAAAGGGCCTATTTGCATTAACATACGTCCACGCTAAAAGAAGTGAATCAAGATTCCCACCTGTGTTCCTATGCATTTCTTCTCTCTCCCTCTCATTTTCTGCTGCAAGCACAGTGATACATTTTCTACATCTGGCTTTCTATCAGCTCTGTCCCTTAAAATCAACAACAACCTACTGCAAAATGTTTTGGTGAAAAACTTGCAACAAAAATTACATTGATGACCACAATTAACTTAGAAAACAATCTGTTCTACAAAGGTATTCCTGGCTCCAGGTACTCTGATTGTCATTCTGTAACACTACTCAACTTCCATTTTTATAATACTTTTTATTTTCCAGACTCTTTATTTCTGTGAATGTGCTCTGTAAGGTAAGATAAATATGCCTTTTCTTTATTTTGATGATGAAGAAAACAAAGCCCCCCAAGTCACATAGCTAAATCTAAATGTAGAACATACCTCCTGGTTCCAAATTCATTTGAAAAATTAAAGAATAAATTCTCTGTCCTAAGTATATACCAGTCTCCCCCCAAGCTGCACATTTCAACTGCACTACATAATTTAATATGAGAATTTTTAATTAGTTTATCACTGCTAAAGAATAAACTCTAAAATCTATTTCATTTATCATCAAATATAGCCCTAACACAGGTGATGCTTGATGGACATTCGTGTGGATGACTGTCTTGGTTACTTTTCTTCATTGCTGAGACAAAATACTTGACACCCGAAATTAAGGAAAGAAAGGTTTATTTAGCTCATAGTTTGTGGAGGTTTCAGTCCATACTTGGCTGGCTCCAAGGCAGAGTGGCACATGGCAAAGGGCAACCATTCAGTAAAGCAGAACATAACAAAAGCAGCAAGAGCAAAAGGGAGGAGTGGCAGTAAGCAGCTTCTTTTTGTCCCTTACATATGCAAACTACCTGCCCCAGGGCAGGTGTAGCACTCACATCCATGAATCAACCATAAACTCTAGAAGTCCGCCCCATGACTGCACTAGGCTTTGGGAGGACATCCAGAACCAAACCATAACAATGATAGATGATTTTCTTTTCATCGAATATTAACTAATCTTTGTTTTTTTTTAATTTAAATCTATTTGTACCTCAATGATATAACCTGTGGCTAAGTGTAACCTAACTATATCACCAGCAGCACATTACACTTAAGCATTTTGGATATATATTTGTTTCCTGTGCCATGGTGTGTATTTGGCCATCAAGAACTTAGTACAGGACCATATCCTATGGTGATACAAGACAAATATTGATAAAGTGAACTTTTTCTCCTTGCAAGGCAGGAAGTTGTTACAATGATTTTTATAGTTCTAAAAGTGTCACCTGAAGAAACACTGCAAGCCACTCATGGCGGTGCAGGCCTGTAATCCCAGAACTCTTGAAGGCTGAGGCAAGAGGTTCTACTTTTGATCTCAGACTGGGGAACTTAGTGAATTAGTATCTCAAAACAAAATTGAAACAAAAGCCTGAGGATATCGAGCCATGTGAAGGATCTTGGTTAAATCCCTGGTATTACAGAGAGAGATAAAGAGAAAGAGTGAGAGAGAGAGAAGAAAGGAGGGGGCGAGGGAAGAAGGAAGGAAGGAAGAGGAAAGACATGCAATAAAAAGAACAGGGAAAGAATAGACAGTCTACTACCACTGCAAGCCCTTAATGGGCTTCAGGATATCAAATCCCACACATATTTCCAGTTGAGTAAATAATTTTCACTTGATCAGTAACCATATGAATCATCATCTCAATGTATTTCAATCAAACTGAACTCAAAACTTTCCCTAAAAAGGGAAAATCATTAAGCCTGGAAGACAGAGAGGGTGAAGGTAAAAGTGAATGCTCAGCCTGCCCATTGGAACCCTGGCATTGCTTCTTAGATGCTAATGTTTCCTGTACTTGCACTCAGTTGGCTGCTTCTGGATTCCCTGACACAGAGATGTTTTGTGGGTTCTGCTTCTTGTGCTTACAGGACATCAAGACCTTACAAACGAATGTAAGAAATGCCCCTGGTAGAAGTTTTGACCTAACATTCTATACAAGTTACACATCATGAAACTAGAAGACTGAGCATTTCCAAAAGATTTCCTCTACACCTCAAAGGGAAAAGTGACATTTTCAATTCTTGCTTCTCAATCAAAAATAGAGTTCTCCCAGTTTAAGAAAGAAACATATCAGTAATTCGGGGACATTGTAAAGGTCAGTAATATGTGACATAGAACTGAAATCTGTGAAGAAAATCACTACTAAAAACAGATCAAGCTATCCTTTCAACCTTCAGATACACCAATTAAAAAGATATCTTCATAAGAGAAAAATGCTAAGTCAGTTACTTCACAAAATAACAGGTGAGTTTCACTGAAATTCAATTTTATATAACAAGTGATTCTTAAATGTCATTCAAACTACTGCACAAACGACATCAATAGTGATATAAAAAGAGACATTTCCTTGGTCATATGATTCAAATACCTGAGTTTTCTGATGCCTACTCTTCCTTTACTAAGGGTTAACACTTCATCTCCCTGATCTGTGGACTATAAGATGTCTCCATTACTTTTCAGTCATTGCTGGGACAAAATACCTAATGCCCAGAATTAAGGAAGGAAAGGTTTATTTATCTCAGTTTGTGGAGGTTTCAGTCCATACTCAGCTGGCTCCAAGGCAGGGTGACACATGGCACAGGGACAGCAGTCTAAGAGCAAAACACAGCGAAAGCAGGTCAAGAGCCAAAGGTGGAGAGGGGAGGGGGGCAGAGCAAGCCTATTTTCCACCCTTATATGGTAAATAGGCTCCCACCCCCTAGGGAAGGCGTAGCTCATACAATTTCTGTGCTGTCCTCTTGCACAGGAGGAAGATGTTTACAAAGTAAGGACCTTAGCTCCCTGCTGAGCATATTAGCTAACCTTCTAAACTTCTCAAGTTCACACAACAAACAACATCCCAGAATTGTAAGGGAATCTCCTTTTCACCCCAGGATGGAGAACTGCTGAATTACTCAGTTAAACTTCCAGACTCCTCAAGCAGACACGATGTATCAACCATAACATAAGGCAAAATGGAGAGTCTTTGAGTCCTTTTAAATTCCAGAAAGAACCACACTTTTTTTTTTTTTTTTACCTATAAATAGCTGTCTGGCCATTCCATTGCAAGTTTTTGATTGCTTGTTTTTGGTCTTTGTGTTTTTATTTGTAGAAGTCAGAAAATGTGAAAGGCATCATGATACAAATGTATTTAAACTTAGTTTTAAATCCTGCATGTAGATATTGTAGTATTTCTAGCTTTAAAAATTTCCCAACTCATATATCAACTTCAGTTTTATTGTCATTGATGTTGTTTCTGTTACTATTATTAGTGCCAGAGGTTGAACCCAGGGCCTTGCACATGCCAAATGTCCCCTCTACCACTGAGTCATGCCTCAAGCCCTCAACTTCAGCTTTGCTGTTGTAATAACCCTTAAAATTTGGCTCTGTGATAGACATAAAAATTATAATTGATACGTATGTCTAACATGTAAGACCAGCCTCCCTCCATTTGCTCTGTATGCCATATAATACAAAATAGAGCCTCAGTCCTGACAACCTCCTCAAACCTAACCTCCTAGAACACAAGGGCAAACTAATTGCAGTACCCAGCAGGAAACTGAAATAGGCTACTCTGAAAGCATCTACTTTGGCATAAGGTTTATTTTGAGCTGAAGGCAACTAAAAAGCAGCAGGAGGAAATCTTTCCTCTCTGCTAAAATCAGGGCATCAATTTCCCTTTATACAACTGGCATACATCTCCATTTGTCAAGGTGCTTCCTCTCCTGCACCGGGAAGAAGTAATAACTCTTATCTGCAGAACAAACCATACTAAACAGCTCTTGTCTGCTGTACATTTCTTAGTTAGATTGCTGTAATTTATTTCTACTATGAACCCAAAAGCCCTCTTTCATCACTTAATTCTTCACAGTGTACTGCCCCTTGATGCCCATGGGTCTTAAGTACCTCTCTGGGTTTCTGCTTCTTGTTTATGAAGCTTCATATGCATAACGATACTAACATCAGGTAAGCAACATATGAGATGGGACATCAGCAACACGACACAACAGGGCATTCTAAAACCACCGTCCCTGCGCAGAAACACTGATTGTACGTGCTGGTGTCCCGCCAGGGCAAAATGCCAGTATAAGAGCTCCAAAATCCACAGGAGAGCTAATGGCATACAGGTGCAGCACAGAGATGAGAAAGGTGTGGTATGCAGAGTAGAAGGGAAAGTCTTATTGCCTCTCGTCAATGTTTCCCCAAGGATCATTTTCTGAACCTTTGAAAGGGATCCTGTTAGCCCATGTTCTCCTTTGGAAGAAAGGGAAAAGCAAAGTGAGTGTTTGACTGCCATGAACTGTGACAGCAGAGCTACCTCAGTGGAAACCAATACAAACCTGCTCCCAGAAACCCAACTTTCAGCGCCACGTGCCTGTAACCTCAAGAAACCTCCTGTCCTCCACCTTCCTAGAAAGCCTACCCAGAATCTCTGCCTGTGCTGAGTGGTGAAGGGCTTCCCGTGTCACAGCCAGGGTGCAAGGGCAAGGAATGATTTCCTTTTCAAATGCATGTGGATGTATGCAAAGATACAGGCTCACAAAGAAACAGGCAAATGTAACACCACCAAAGGAACAAAATAAAGTTACAGTAACTTGTCCTAAAAATACAGAGAGGTATGTGGATTGTTTGACAACAAATTCAATGTAATCATCTCTAAGAAACCAAATGAGCTACAAGGGAACAGACTGACCATTAAACAGATCAGAAAAATAATGCCTGAATAAAATTAGAAGTTTCACAAAAGATATAAACAATTAAAGTTGAAATTTTTGAACAGAACAGTAACTGAAGTAATCATTTCAGTGGACAATTTAGAAAAATATGCTCTTATTCAGGAGAATCTGTGGGTTAAAGGCAGTTCACTTGAAATGAGGAACAAAAAGAATACCAATCATCAAATTATCCAAGAAACAGAAGACAAAGAGAAAAGAGTAGAGAAGTTCCTCAAGAAGTAATAGCTGAAAATTTACCAAATCTAGAGAAGGAAATGAACATCCAAGCTCATGAAGCCCAAAAGACTCAGATTAAGTACAGCCTAAAAAGATCAGTAGTGAGGTGTGTTATAATTAAATTGTCAAAATTCAAGGAAAGAAGTTTGAAACTAGCAAACAATTTGGACTTATCACATAAAAAGGACCTCCATCAGACTACGAGCAGATTTGCAGTAGAAATTTTGCAAGCTCTGAAAAAGTAGGATTATATATTCAAAGTGATGAAAGGCAAAAAATACTAACCCAAAATACTATACATAAAAATCTGTCTCTTAAAAATGAAGGCGAAATAAAGACTTTCCCAGACAAATAAAAACTAAGGAATTCATCTCCAGAAAATGATCCAAATAATAACTGATAATGGGAATTATTTAATTGGAATTGAAAAACAAAACACTAAAAGGCAACATGAACTCATATGAAAGTAAAATATAAACAAGTATAGAAAAATATAATATGCTAATAGTGGTGCATAAATCATACTTAACTCTAGCATAGAATATAGAAAAGAAAAAATAACAATAAACATAACTACAAAAATTAGTTTATGGGTAAAAGAAAATGTAGTAAATTATTTTTTGTTTTGTTTTGTTTTTGACAAATGGTCTCACTATGCAGTCCAGGGTGGCTTTGAACTCACAATGTAGCCCAAGCTAGCTTCAAACTCACAGCAATCCAATCCTCCTGTCTCAGCCTCCTGAGTTCTGAGATTACAAGCAGCATTTGTACTTCAGAGCACAAGCCCAGCAGTGAAAATTTTGACATGAATAAATGGTACAGGATGGAAAGTGTGTTTTTTTTAAAATAAAATTTAAGTTTTCATCAGCTAAAAAATTGGTTATTTTAACTATGAGAATTTTTACACAAACCTTATAAAAAGCACAAAGAAAATTTAGATACAAAAAGAAAAGAAAACAAACAAAGCATACCACTAAAAAATCACAGAGCACAAAAAGACAAAAGGAAAGGAAGAGAGGAAAAAAGAACTGTGAAATCTACAGAAAACAACAAATTGGCAATGGTAAGTCTTTACTTAGAGAAATTAATTTAAATGCAAGTTCATTAAATTTACCAATTAAAAGACTAGCGTGACTGGATTTTTAAAAACAGAATGCAATTGTATACATTCTACAAAAGACTAAATTTATATTTAAGGGCAAACATTCACTGGAGGTAAAAGAATTGAAAAAGGTACTTCCTGTCAATGGTAACCAAAAAGAACATAGACACAGAAAGACTTTAACTCAAAAATTGCTACAAGATAGGTCATTAGATAATATAAATGGGTCAATTCAGTAGGAATATAGGTCTCATAAATTTATATGTGACTAACACCAAAGCATCAAAATGCACCAAACAACATGAAGCGATCCGAAGAGAGAAATAGGTAGCAACACAATAATTTTAAGTGATTTCAGTAACACACAGAATAAGGCACACATCATCCAGAAATAGAAAGGAAAGAGAAATGTCATTCTGGAACAACAGTGTAAGCCGAGAGGAGCTAAAGATAATTACAGAGCACACAGACCACAGTAGTGGAGAACAGTCTTCTCTGCATGGAATATTCTCCAAAATAGATTACACACTATGTCACAAATAAGTCCTAACACATGTACGAGTATTTAAGTTATTCTAAATATCTTTTCTGATGACAATGGAACAAAACTAGAAATCGTCAGCTAATGAAAAATGGAAAATCTGACAAATACATAAAAAATTAAACAATACATTATTGAATAATCATAGAGTTAAAGGAGAAATCAAAAGGAAATTTAAAATATTTTGGAATAGATGAAAATTAAAACACAACATAGGACAGTTTATGAGGTACAAAGAGAAGCTAATAATAATAAATCACAATATTAATTGCTTATGTTACAGAAAAAGATTGTAAATAAAAAACTAACAATATACCCCAAGGAAACTGAAAAGAGTTACAAACTAAGTGCAAAGTAATCAAAAGGAAGAGAATTTGAGAAGCATCAAGTGAAATAGAGATTAAAAAATATAGAAATAAAATGAAGCTGAGATTCGGTTCTTTGAAAAGACAAACATTTTGCTACACTAAGAAGTAGAAGAGTCCAATAAAATCAGAAATGAAATATCTTACATTATAGTCAATGTTACATAAAGAAAAATGTCACAAGGATTAATTATTATGAATAATACACACCAAATGTGGTAGCCTAGAACAAGAGATAAATTCTTAGGAACACGTATTTTACTAAGGCTAAATTAAGAAAGAATAGAAAGCCTAAGTGTACGAGTAATAAATAAGGAGCAAAAACAATAATCAAAGATCTTAAAAGCCCAGGACAAACTGGCTTCATAGCTAATGTATCAACCAATTAAAGAAGAATTAATATCAAGTCTTCTTAAGCTAAAAGTAGAGGAAGGAACACTTGCAAACTAATCTGGGCAACATCACATTGATACCAAACCAAACAAAAACACTGAAAAAGAAGACTACAGACCAATATACCTGATTAATATATA
This sequence comes from Dinomys branickii, assembly GCA_004027595.1. Classification (NCBI taxonomy): domain Eukaryota; kingdom Metazoa; phylum Chordata; class Mammalia; order Rodentia; family Dinomyidae; genus Dinomys; species Dinomys branickii. Next base: position 58,540 of record PVLD010008495.1, read on the forward strand.
ATATAGAAGCAAGAACTCTTACTAAAGTATTAATAAACTGGATTCAATATCACATTGAAAGGCTCACACAGTAGGGCTAAGCAGGACTTGTCCTGGGATAAAGGACGTTTTGACATACACAGATCAGCCGGCATGATGGGGCACATTCACAAGAAGGATAGAGTCACATAAGCATCCAAATAGATGCAGAAAGATAATTTAATAAAGTTCAACACCCTTTCATGACCCAAAGTCTCAATATATTGTGTATAGAAGAAAGTCACCTGAAGATACTAAAGTCCAGACATAAAAATCCCATCCTTAAACACAAAGTCTGGAGCAAGGCAGTGATGCTTATTCTCTGATTCTACTCAACATACCTCTGGAAGTCTTCATCAGAGCAGCTGGGCAAGAAAACACAACAAAATGCATCCAAACTACAATATCATGGACAGAACTACCTCTTGCAGATGGCATGATGTATAAAGAGAAAACTAAAGGCTCTGCAAACAGAAACAGTAAATAATTTTTTAATAATAAGTAATTGAAATAAGTGAATTTAACACGATTTTAAAATACAAAGTCAGAGTTTAAAAATCAGTTGCATTTCTATTTGTTAATAACAGATTATCTGAAAAGAAAAATTAGGAAAATAACACCACCTACAACTTCAAAAATAATCAAGGAAGTGAAAAGCTTGTACACTAAAAATTATAAAACACTAAAGAATTAAATCAGACTGAAATAAATGGTAAAATATTTGTTGCATTGAAAAATTTTAGAATTCTGTGTCCACAGATTTTATTAATATTCCTAAAATACCCTTATAATGCAAACTGATCTACAGACTCAGTACAATCCCTATCAAAACCCCTGTCATTCTTGAATGAAATAAAAAAGAACAACCATAAAATTCAAAAGAACCCAATTAGCCAAAGAAACTTTCAGAAAGAAACAAAGCTAGAGGCATCAAAGTTCTGATTTGAAAATATATGGCATATTTAACTAATAAAAATTGCATGGTATTGTCACAAACATGAACAAAATCACAACAAAACAGAGCAGGGCACCTATGAACCCACACATATTCAGGAAACCGACCTTTGACAAAGGGGAGAGAACAGCTTCTTCAACAAATGATGGCAGGAAAACTGGATACCTATGTGCGAAACAATGAAATTGGGCCATTGCTTTACAAAATAAACAAAAAATCAACTCCAAATTTATTCAAGATGTAAACTTATGACTTGAAATCATAGCACTCATAAGACAAAACAATAGGGAATCAATTCCTTGAGGGAAGTCTTGGCAATAATTTCTTTAGATAGGACACTGAAAGCACAGACAACAAAAGCAAAAGTAAAGAGGTACTATGTCAAACTAATCGCTCTGCACAGCAAAGGAAACAACAGAATGAAATTCAATCTACAGAGTGTAACAAAACATTTGCAAGTTGTATATTTACAGAGAGTACTGTTTCTAAAACGTGTGCAGAACAACTAAAACTCAGTCAACAGCACACACATGAATAAACAAACAAGAGGGAAATAGAAAACCCCAAGTAAATGATAGAAAGTTACTGTTAAAATGCTTATTTTTACGTGTTTGGATATGTTGAAAATGATTATATTTTCTTGTCAATACCAAAGGGAACAAGATAAAGAAGGCCTCAAACAAATATCAAGTACCCTCTCATGATTCTTCCACGGTTATCTCCTGGCCTCAGAAGGATGACTGTCACCTTGTCATCCCTGTTTCACTGCTGGCAGAAGATGAAGGTCCAGTTCATGAAGCAGCTGGATGGATAGGGACAGTCAGACACTCAGCGCTGAAGCAGAGCCCCAGCCTGTGAGGCCATTTTCCATCACACTTTATTCTTTTATTAATATGCAGCATAACGTATCAGCATCCAGGTGGATATACAAGTGCAAAAAAGGAAACAATAAAAGAGTCCAGGAAAAAGAGTCATTCTTAAAGATGGATAAAAGACTTGACTAGACATTTCTCCATGAAAATATGCAGCTTATCAACAGGTATTTGTAAAAATACTCAATGCCACCATCATCAGCAAAATGCACGTGAAAACCACTGTAAGATACCACTTCTCACCTCTTAGGAAGACTGTTACTGAAAAATCTAACAGTAAGAAATAAAGAATAGGGAATATTATGGGTGAGAATGTCAACTGGTGAAGCCACGACAGAAAACAGTATGGTAGATCCTCAAGAAATGACTGTATGACCTAGTAGTCAAACTTTGGGGTATATACCTAAGGAACTGAAATTGGAACTTGAAGATATTCCTGTACTTCCACAGTAATTGCAGTGTTATTGACCATGGACAAGACACAGAGGTAACATAAATGGTATGAGTGGGTAAATAAAGAAAATGTAATATATACATATGATGGATATTATTCAGCTTTGCAAGACAAGGAAATTCTACCACTTGTAATAGCATGGATAAAGCTGAAGAATATTATTCTAGTAGAGCAAGCCAGGTACAGAAAGATAAATATTGTGATACCCCTTACACAATGAAACTAAAATAGTCAAACGTGCACCGGAGTGGATGGTGGGTGCCAAAAGGGAAAGTAAGGGAGCATCCATCACAGAGCAAGTTTTTGTTACACAAGATAAAACTTCCTGGCGATCAACTGCATAGTTCCCACAGTTGACACGAAGGGACTCAAATATCTACTGTATCGACAGAGTTGATCCTATGTTCTGTGCACTTATCATAAAATAGTGACCATAATGAAGTCAGAAGGAAACTCTTGTAGGTTGTGAGCAGGTTTATGGCAGATCGTAGCGATGGGTGCGTGGGTCTATACTCGTCTCCAACCTCACAAATTGTACACATTGAATAGGTACAGTTTTTTCAGTATCAGTCTTATCTCAATAAAGTGGTTTCGAAAAGAAAAGAAACATATGCCAAGGCAGAAACCAGTCCATTGTTCCATGTGTAACTTTACTCCTTTCTGGCTCTTCCACATTACCACCATCAGAATGTGGATGTGTGTCTGTAGGTTTCTCCTTTCATGGCAGCAAGAGAGCTTCAGCACTTCAGATATTACACATTTATAAAATAATATGCAAAACAAAATGAAAAGAATGAAAAAATTTCAGCATTAACTGTTCCTTTCAAAAGACCGGTAGATAGCAGCAGTACAATTATCCCAGCTATTCAGTGTATATACATATATATTTTCCCTTCCTTCCTTCTTTCTTTTTTCTATGCTTATATCTCGTCATTTGCACAACTAACTTGAAGACAATAATATACAATATAACAGCCACTGTTGAATTCCTATTACCTTGTTTAGTGAAATTCTGTATTGTTTCTAATGTTCTTCTTATTATTTTTTATTCTCTTTTGAAAAATATAAAAGAATCCTTCAACACCAAAAAAATAAATGAAGTAATATGCAAAAGCCAGAACAAAGGGCATATCCTTCTCCTTGTATCTCTAAATAAGAATTGCTAAAACTGTCCCAGAAGTTAACCAACTGATTTCCCTTCAGAACTCACATGCCAAAATGCTGTCACAGCCCCATGCCAAAATGAATCACTTGGCAAGGGCATGGAATTGCCATAATTGGCTTGGACAAATCAAGCTTCACCCTTGGAGCCAGAGAGGAAGCCAAATTCTCCGGATGTTCACGGCCCTGGGCAAAGCGTGAGCAAAAGCAGCGACAACTTCTGCACCGCCACGCTGCGTTGTCACTCTCGGCTGCTACTGCTATCTGTTTGGTCCACTTGCCCACTTTCCTGCTATTGCCTCCAACTTTCATTACAGTACACTAAAAATCCTGACTTCCTTGCTTTATTTTTCACAACTCTAAGTTCACAGTACCAGCTTAGAGTTCCCCCTAGACCACTTTGTGGCATGTCTTATAAATAGTCCAGCGTTCAGTTCACAAAAGAAGCACTTACAACCACATTAAGAAGTGCAATTGTCCATTAACCTTCTCACTCTTTGAAAAGCAGCAATATAATTCACTCAAGGTACCTGAGGGACGGGAGAAGCAGTTACAAGTCCAGTTGATTCTATTGCTTTAGTTCTTCAGCCTAAAAGATTGTGATGTTTATAGTACCTCTGAACTTGAGAGCAAGACTCACATTTCTTGAAGTGATACATTGTGAACAGTTAGTAAATATTTATTGGACAAATTAATCAGTGTGTGTGGTTCTTTTTGTTACTCTTGCAAAAATAACCACTGCTAGGTGTTAAGACTGTGTTTGTTTAACTGAGTAACCAAATTGAAGATAACAATAAGTAATACAGCAACCATCGTTAATTTCTTATTACCTTGTCTGAAATTCTGTGTTGTTTTTATTGTTTTGTGCATGTCTGTTTGTTCCTTAATATATTTTTGTTCTGTTATCTTTAAAGTTAAAAACAGGAAAAAAAAAAAAAGGCTGAATCATCCTATTTCACAAGGCTTCCTAGATGTCTGTTGTCACTTACCACACTTATCTGGGGAATATAATGACAGTATTATTTCTTCTAACTGTCCAGAGTTCAAAAGACTCCTTTAAAGAATATTCTAACTTGGCTGTTAGGCAACATCTTTCCGGAGGTCGTTTTTTTCCACACTCCAGGGCCATGCCTTTGACAACCCCTCCAGCACCATTCCATTCTCTTCGCAACGGCTGAGCTCTCTCTCCCTTAGGCCTTTTCAGGGTTTTACCTCTGCCTGCACTACCCTCTCTATCTGGCCTACATTCTGAAATTATCTTGAGATCCATCCTCCCCTCGAGCTTGCCAGAGAGCCCCAAGCAGTCTTAGATACCCTTCCCCCACGTTCTCTCAACTATTGTAATAATACCTTTGGTTTACTTGGCATTTTTAACATTGTTGTTTCTCCATTTGGGTGGTAAATCTTACTTCTCTTCAAAAAATTATGACCCCTGCCTTTTGTAGCCCTTATACTATAGGAAGTATTTAATGAATATGTGCAAACTAAAATTTTGAATTGCACGTCTATAGAGTCCAGTCAAGGAAAGCTGCTAACAGAGTACAAGACCAGCGTCCCGTGTCAGCCATGGCATCTCATCTTCTATTCTTTTTCAGAGACTGATCAGTTTCAGTGACAGAAACACTAGAGAATACAATATTGTGAGAGTTAAATCTGACGCCAAAAACCTGATCGGGAACTACCACTTACTGAAGACTTCTATTTTGGCCAAACAGCGCATTATGTTAATGTCTGTGATCTAAGCAGTTCGGTGCTGTTACGTGATATCTCCCATTTCTTCCTCTCCTTCCTCTTTCTTTCTCTTTTTCTTTGCTTTTTCTATCAAGCCACTGCAGAACATTCAGACCGATAAAAGTGTAAAATTATTCTGAAATAAGCATCAATTTTTCTTCACTCCTGAGTTCAAACGGAATATCGATGACAAACCACGCTGCCTCTTCTAAACTTGCTCAAGCACATTTCTTGCCAACGGCTGGATTCCGAACATTTAGAAGTAGCCCCACTGCTTTGTGAGCTCTCTCCTTCCGCAGCTAACGCACCATGACCCACGACCGACTGAGGATCCCATGACTGAGGATTTCTGTCTTACCCTGTAAGATGCCCACCTCAGGGAAGGTGTGTTTGCTTTGTTCATTGAGAATCAGGGGTCCTTAGAAGAGGATCTGGCTCATGATACAGGCACTGCGTCGTTCTTTTGTTTGAGTGAATGAAAAAATTTATAGCTTTCATAATTACATACAAATTTAAAAAGTTTTTCTCGGTTTTTCTTATCATTTACTCCCTCCTTATTGCTCCTTTTACCTCTCCATCTTAAACCAAACAGATACTTTATATGTGCTGGGATGAAATAAAAATAGTAAATAACTCCAACTTCACCGTCGTCCCCTTTCCAGTCTATTTTACGTACCATGATTTTGACTTTCAAAGGCATTTTAAAACCTTATAATACGGATGATGTCCTCACTGGAACCCAAAGGCTGCTGTAGTTTGACTCCAAGAGCTCAGCTCTCATTCAGCCTAGCTGGTTACACCATGTTCCCCAGATGAACTGCTCACTTCCCCACCTTCTCTCACCCATTGGTGCTCTTACCCTCTCTCAGAAGCTTCTCCCTTTTTTCTGCTCATGTCTCCACGCATCTTACACAACTTCTGGTTTCAGCATTACCTTTCTTTCTCCAGGAGATTATCATGGACTCTTCCAACAGTTCGCTAACCAACCAGAACCATTATGGTTTCAAAACCTGGGGAGAAAAAGATGGAAATTACACATCTTCTCTCCAGAGAACAGCACATGCACACATTTGTGTGTTATGCTTAGGACTCCAGAGATGATTTGGTGTCCACAGTAAAAACTGTGTGCTTGTTAATAGCGTACACCTTCATGCTGTCTACTTATTTTCGCTTCAGCTGAATTATAATTCCCCAGAGAATACGGGCAGTTCCACCACTTGTACACAAACAGCACTAATGCCACAAAACCTTCATCAGAGCTTAATATTTTTAAAATCTTAATGATCTGTTGTTAATTTTTTTTTTTTTGCTTTCTTGTTTTCTTTTGTTTTATGCAGTGCTGAGGATTAAACTTAGGCCTACTTCCTATGAGGTATAGGTTATTAAATTCCACCTTATAAAGCTCTTTTCCATAATGAGCAATGACAGGTAAACTTGTGTAAATTTTCTACCCATACTAACTTCTATATAGTTACTTATGCTGCGTTCATCACTGCAATTTGGAGATCTGTAAAAGATACCATCATTCCACTTTGAGAAATGTTAGAAATGTAAATATAGCTTTGGATAACATTTTGAACAGGTAAGAAGACAATTGAAACAACTCAGTGGGCAGCTCTGTGATTTAGCTTGCATTGTATCTGCACTTTATCCTATTCTTTCTTCTCCAAAATCAACTTTGTATATGTGATTAGATTTAACATTATACTGTATACTACTGTACAGAAGCAAAAGGATACATGTTTTAGGCCAAAATTTTAGTCAATAATGGGAGAGTAGAGAAGATAGCAGGGGGGGGGGCATGAAAAGTAATTCCATGTCTTTAAAAGTTTTATAGTAATATGTTGAGAAAGCAGTTTTTAAATCCCTAACTGGATTTATTTTATGTCATGAAATACTTCTCTCCAGGAGAACCTAAGATCCCTTTTCTATTTCAAGTTGTTTCTATAATTTTATCTCTGCTATTAGAACTATGAAATATTGTGGCTTTTTAATACACAGCATTCAATTTGTAGAGAATTCTTAGAATCAAAGACAAAGCCAGTTCCAAAGGATTCTTCTGCAAGAATATGATTGTTTTGCTCTGATTCTCCAGAGGAAATAAACATGTTTAGAATATACAAAGAGCCATTCATCATTTCATTAAAAGTATGAACAATCCACTGGGGGGAAATGTAGGGAGAAAACCGAAGGGCAATATGTGACACTAGAATACAAAATTAGTTTGGACAAATCATTAGGAAACATACTATAAAAAATAATCCCTTGCTACTCCCTACAGACTAAGCAAAGAGGCAGGGAGAGAAATTCGCACTTTTCTCATCAATAGAAGTCTCCCTCTAGAACAACAGAGAATATAAATCAACCTTTGAACAGGACAATTAACCATTTCCTAACCTACCTAACCTCCCTAATTTCTACAAAACATCACACATTTTTAAGCCTCTGAAAATAGAGATCTCATAGTCCCAAAGAGCAACTGTGCCTTTCAAATGTCCAACGTTCCAGGTGCCAACCATCAACAGTCGTATGAGTCACCAGGGTCAGGTACACATTAATGGGGCAAACGTATGGGCACAGCAGCCTCGGGACCAGCTCTGAATCCTCTCAGCTGTTGTATTTGGCCCGTTGGTTTGGAGTGTGTGCGTGCGTGTGTGGGCTGATCAACAGGCTGTTTTCTTTTTCCAGAAGCCCCAAGATTTTTGGATCTGAATATTTTCAAGATCCCTGGAGAGAGAAGTTTGGTGTGATTTTGCTATTTGGGATCTGAGCAGGCCTTCAAGTAGGAATTTAGCATCGTGGATTCTTTTGTTTACTGACATAATTATAGTAACAGTGTATCCTGGGTAATTTGACACATTTGGGCTAGAACTGTGTGTAAACAAGCTCTAGATCTGCTCCTTTATTTCCATACTGCAAGCCCTACTCCTAGTTCAAGGCCTAAATATCCCTATATGTACATTTGCTTTCCCACGGTGGGAGCATTTGTCTTTTCTATCATGAACTCTTCTTGCAAACAGCCTTCCACCATTTCCTATGGATCAGTTATTATTCTAAGCATGTTGTCAGTATTATTGAAATGTATTCTTCATTGTCAATCTCAGGGTGTTGTGCCACTGTGTTCCTCATTTTAAAGCTACGAGTCAAAAAGAGGTTAAACAGATTCAAAGTCACATCATCTGAAAGAGGGGAGCTCGGACTTGGTTCCAGGCATCTGACTTCACAGTTGTGTTCTTACCCACTGCACTGTCCGTAGTCATCCTCCCGAGACAGCACTTTGGTTGTACAGCGGCCACAGGATTGTCCTCAACAACAACAACAACGACAATAAAAAAGCAAAGCAGCTCACCAACCTATCTAAATCCATATTTTTGACAAGAGCGTGCTCTTTCCTCTTAGCCCCATGGAGGTACAACTACTGGCCTCCACTGAAGCCAAAAAGACTCGGTCATATTCACTATGAATCCGTCCTCGTTGACAACTGATGTTACACTGCTTATTGTCCAAGACTCTTCTGCACGATGCACTTTTGTCCTTTTAGGGACCTACCAAGGAACCCTGTGGGACTGTAATTTGTTTAGCATTTCCCTCCTTGAGTCATTGCCTGTAGAACCGCCCATTCTGCTAGCTGGAACAGGACCTCTTCGCTGTCAGTCCTATGGTGCTTGTAGGGTTCCTTCTGCCTAACTGGACTTTTGGACCTGGTCCTAAATAGCCAACTTTTCCCTGATGAGTCATTGTTCATTCATGTGTCTTCCTTCTAGTCATTGGCTTCGTTCATCCTCAAGTACTGTTAAGAATAATCTTACAGTATTTTAATCTAAGAAATCACCATACTTCCTTGTGTGGAATATACTTGTCATTATGTTAGCACATTGTGTAGTCACTCAGTAATCTGAAAATAAATATATATGGAGCGAATAGGAGCAAGGAGTGACTAATGAAGGTTGGAGACCAGAGGGCAAGAAAACAAAAGTGTTACTGCACAAAAGTAATTTGTAACTTTAAAGCAAATTTTTACTCTGCTTACATTTTGAAATAAAGAAAATTGTAATTGGTATTGAATCTAAAGCTTGACCCCAAGAAGACAATATCAGCTCCTTAATTATGTCTGCGGCCAAGTGAACAAGGTAATATGTGAACAAGGGTACTATAAGCACTGTCCCCTCCCGTGAGAAGTTTTATGTAATAACTTTGAATTCCATTTTTAAAGCCCAATCTTTTAAGTAATGATTTATTTTTTATCATTTCTAGAACTGTTACTACAGGGGGAAAATGAGACCCAAAAAGATAAATGTTAGCAATTAAACTAGTATCTTCTATCTTATGCTAGATGGTGCATTTATAAAGCCACACAGAAAAATATGAATCATCTTTATGACAATTGTTACAAGAATAATTAGTACTAGTCTTGCATTAAGTAAGGAAATAAATTGCTTTGCTCAAAATTTAATCCAACTTTTCCTTTACGTATTTACTAAACTGAAAAACACTTTACATTCTAGAAGCGCAACTAAGGACCCTAAGTTCCTTGCAGCAAAGAAAATTGATATGCTTTATTGTTATAAAACATCTGAGTTTTGACAGTATAATTAGACAGGTTGTGGGAGGGAGGCTTGTTTGATTGTTCTGATTGACCTGACCTGTCAAATCAAGTCAAAGCCATCAAAAAATATTTGACATGGACAAATACCCCATGCATGAGAATACCCTCTCTCAGAACCCATTGCAATAGGAAGTCTGTACTATGTAAGCAAGACAATAGAGAAGACTCTAACCCTACACCCTGAGTAACAATCTTCATAAAAAGATTCTCTACTTCTCAAAAATCATGACTTTTTTAACTTTCAATTTTACAAAAATTAAACTATTTTGGTGTATTTTTCATAGATATATATACTCCCCTCTCCTCAGATATCTGCGTTTTGGATATGGCTCTCATAATTTACATTTTGTGTGCTGGAGGAAAAGTCACAGAAAGGCAGCAAAGCAAAAAGGTATTGTTTTTCTTTTGGATATTTGTAAAATATGGGTAGAGGTGACATATACTTTTAGAAAAAGTTGGTGGGATTATAGTGGAGTCAATTTTTGACTGTCTCAGCAACACCAATAGTAATAGCTTAGAGCCATGAAAAAATTAATAGTATTTGAAAAACTATAAAGATTCACTAAAATCATCGGATGACAAACGTTTTCTTAAAAATTAAAGGTTTTAAAATTTAGTTGTGCAAAATAGTTTTAAATATTTTCTTACAACCTAAAAATAAAACTAGCAAGTGAAAAATATGAGAGTTTTTTTTTAATAATCCTAGAAAACGTCATAGTTTTATTTTCTATTTAAAAAAGAAAACTTAGACCAGTATGATTCTGTGCAATTGGCTTCTGTCTCCCCACTTCCATACACACACTGCCACAATTTGTTATCATGTCTGTAACAACCTCATGAAACTGACCTGAGGTGAGCTCCAAGCCCCTTAACTTCTTGACCATCTGTTTGCTGCACCTTCTCAATCCTATGGAATCAACTTTGGAGGCTTTCTTCATTCACTGTGCCCCTTCATCCTGCTGTGAGTACCCTTCACCTCTAATCTCTGCTGCTGACTTCCTGTACACATTGAACCGATTTAAAGTCTTTCTCTGTCTGTCTCTGTCTCTCTGTCTCTGTCGGCTTCTCTCTCCCTCTCTCTCTCTCCCTCTCAATAAATAACCACAGGAAGTTTTTTCTTACTGTTCCAAATCTTAATATCTGCAATAATAACCAAAAGTACTGTGCTGTTCTTGTCAACTAAGGCAACTATAGCAGGTATTTTGCTGCAATTTCCTCTCTTCTCCTCTTTCTCCTCCTTCTTCCCCTTTTTCCTCTTCCTCTTCCTCCCCTTCCTTGTCCTTTTGTTTCTCTTCCTCCTCCCTCCCTCCCTTTTCTTTCTTCTTCACCTCTCCTTCACCTCTTCCTCCTCCTGCTGTTTCTCCTCTTCATTCTTCATCTTGTTCATCTTTCTTTTTAGTATAAAACTCCTGTACACTCAGACACCACTTGGGGAGCATACATTCTAGGTGTCTAGAAGTTCTCCTTTCCGGGTGATCTCTATATTGGCTGAACATTCTCACTGTACTACTGTCTTCATTGTGCTTTTTAGATGGAGGCATCCCTCAAGGCTTATGTGATGGTTAATTTTAGTTTTCAACTTTACTGGATGGAAGGAATTCTAGAGAATTGATGGTGCACAATTCCGAGTACATCGTCACGGGGTTCCAAAGAACACAAACATGACGCTCAGGGAATTGAGTGTGAAGGACGTACTTCACGCGTGTGTAGCGCCGACCAATCAGGTAGGTCACAGATGGAAGCTGATTTCCACAATTGCACAGTCAGCTCTTCTTCCGTGGGCGTGTGCTTTGCTGCAGTTGTCAACTGGAGATACTGGATTCTCCAGTCTGTGAATGCAGATTAATCTCTGCAGCCTTCAGCCTCTGCCTGGAGCTACATCATTGATCTTGCTTCTGAGGCTGCCAGCTTTTTGTACTGAGCAGCTACTGGTTTCCCCAGGTTTCCAGTCCACAGATGAGCACTGTGGGATTATCCAGCCCTAGTTCATGTAATTCAACTCTCTCTTACATTTATATTACATTTTTTAAAATTTAAAAGTAAAAGCATGAAAACATATGAACAAACAGAAAGCCATTTACAAAGTAGCTCAAGAATAGTACAAGCGGGGCTGGGGATATAGCTCAGTGGAATAAGCGCTTGCCTAGCAAGTGCGGGGTCCTGAGTTCGATCCCCAGTACCGCAAAAAAAAAAAAAAAAAAAAAAAAAAAAAAAAAAAAAAAAAAAAAAAAAAAAAAAAAAAAAAAAAAAAGAATAGTACAAGCAATACTGAATTACAGACAAGGTGACATGGAATTAACAATGGTTGTTGTATTACACATTGATACTTCAAAGTGCTTACTCAGGAAAACAAATAGAGACAGGCAAGATTGATCAAATAATTAATCATTAACTGTTCCTTTCAATAAAGCCATAGAAGTCAGTAGTACAATTATGTGGGCTATCCCGCATATACATGCATACATGTATGTATTATCCCTTTCTTTCTTTTCTCTTTTCTCTCATCCTACTTGCTCTTTACTTTTGAGCAGTTTCCTTTCTTTTCACAATGTCTGTCATACCTCCTAATTTTTATTCACACTTTCAGGTTCTTACACGAGTGATACAATACATTGCTTATACATACAAGTCTGATTTATTTCACTTATAAGTATGGTCTCTAGTTGTGACCATTTAACTATAAAAGCCTCAAGTTTATCTTTCCTTACAGATGAATAACATTCCATTATATAAAAATGCCACAATAATTTTATGCTATCCTTTGTGGATGGACATTTGGGTTGCTTTCACAATTTAGCTATTACAAATTGTGCTGCTATGAACATAGGTGCACATATATTGCTGTGATATGAGGTTTTCAAATCTTCTGGGAAAATACCCAGAATCAGAATAGCTGAGTTGAATGGGACCTCTAGACCTAGTTTGCTGAGCAATCCCCAAACTGATTTCCACAGTGGTCTCACCAATCTGCATTCCCATCAGCAGAGGAGAAGAGTTCCTATCCAAGATCCGGTTAAAAAAACCCTAAGTTATTGCAGGCTGATGAGGCCCTCAATCTCCCAAGTGAGTGGATGGACAAAGGCGCAAATAAAAAAGTGAGACAATGGAATATGATTTCAGGGCTTCCAGGAGGGACTAAATCTTTTCCAGCTTCTATATTCTCTGAATTAGCCAAGAACTTTTCTTGGTCACCCTTATTTATTAGGTTTACAAATAAGGGAGGGGAAATACTGAAGAAAATGCAAGAATCTGGGCAGGAATCTGGGCAGGACTTGGGAATCCTTTCAAGGACACCTCCAAGTAATATTATGTTAATTTAGGAGAGTTATGTTATCTCCAGGAAGGCCTTCAAAGTGGGGCTGAGATGCCTGCAGCCATAGTCTCCTAGAAGTTAAAAGGGTTGGGAGCCAGGCATCCTTCCCTGCGGTCACCTTGTCCTTGAGGCATCACAGTATCACAGGCCAACACAGACCTCAGCAGTGACCAGTGACTCATAGAGGTTCATTCACTATGAATCAGCTGCCCATCTGCAGACAAGGTGCCTAAGACTCGGACAACTCCCAAGAAAATACGAAAAGCCAATTTGTTAGTATTAAATCTGCTCAGAGCTGCTTTATCATGGTCTCTGTCAAGTTTCTATTTCTCCACAGCCTCGACACCATTTGCTCTTGGCTGATTTCTTAATACCAGCCATTCTCACTGGGGTGAGATGAAATTTCAAAGCTGTTTTAATTTGCATTTCTCAAATGACTAACAATGTTGAACATTTTCTCATGTATTTATTTGCCATTTGTATTTCTGTATCTGAGAAGTATGTATTCATCTCAGATGCCCATTTTTTAATTGGGTCTTTGAATTTTGGGGAGCTGATGTTTTTTAATTCTTTATTATGTTCTAGATAGAAGACCTTTGTCTGAAGGACAGCCAGGTAATATATTTTTTCCAAATTTGTAGGTTTTCTTTTTTACTCTGGTGGTTATTTCTTTAGATGTGCAAAAACTTTTCACTGAGATGAGGTCCCAATTGTTGATTCTTTGAAGTATTTCCCTTGCAGTATGGTTTTTGTTCATGAACTCTGCCTACGCCTATTTCTTCAAGATTTTTACCTACTTTCTCTTCCAATATTGATTTAGTGTTTCTGTTTTACTGTTGAGATCACTGATCCATTTTGACCTGAATTTGGTGCATGGCGATAGACTTGGGTCTATTTTTAGTTTTTGGCAATTGACAAGCCAATTTTTCCAGCAGCATTTATTAGAGAGGCCATCTTTCTTCCAGTGAGCTTGATTGGCCCCTTTGTCAAATATTAGGTGGCTGAGTGTGCTTGTGGTTGTGGCTGCATCTTCCAGTATGTTCCATTGATGCTCAGGTCTGTTTTTTAGCCAGTATCAGGTTGATATTACTACAGTAGTTTTGTAGTATAATTTCAGGTCAGGGATTGTGATTCCATCTCATTCATCTTTGTTATCCAGGATTGCTTTTGCTATTCTGGGTCTCTTGTGGCTCCAGATGAATTTTAGGAATGTTTTATCTAGATCTGTGAGGTACACTAATGGTATTTTAATGGGAATTGCATTGAATCTATACAACAATTTTGGTAGTATGAACATTTTCACAATGTTGGTTCTTCCTATCCATGAGCAAGGAATGCTTTTCCATTTACTGAAGACCTCTTCGACCTCTTTTTTCAGAGTACTGTAGTTTTCAATGAATAGATGTTTTACTTCTTTGTGAGATTGATTCCTAAATATTTTAATTTCTTGGATGCTATTGTGAAAAGTATGATTTCCTTAATTTCTCTCTCAGTCTGTTTGTTATTTGTGTACAGGAATGCTACTGATTTTTGAGTACTGATTTTGTATCCAGCTACACTGCTGAATTTGTTGATTAATTCAAGGAGTCTTCTGGTGGAGTTTTTGTGGTCTTCCATGTAAAGTATCATGTCATCTACAAATAGTGATAATTTCATGTTTTCTTTTCCTATCCTTATTCCTTTTATTTCTCTCTTGTCTAATTGCTCTGACTAATGACTCCAGAACTATGTTGAATAGGAGTGGTGACAGTGGACATCCTTGTCTTGTTCCTGACTGGAAAGTTTTTAGTTTTTGTCCATTTAGTATGATGTTGGCTGTTGGTTTTTCATAGATGGCTTTGATCAGATTGAGGTAAAGACCATGTATTCCTATTTTCTATAGGGTTATCATGTTGGATTTTGCTAAAAGCTTTTTCCACATCTATTGAGATGATCATTTGGTTTTTGTCTTTGGCTCTATTGATATGGTGTATCACACTAATTGATTTGTGTATATTGAACCATCCCTACATTCCTGGAATGAATCCAACTTGGTCATGGTGTATGATTTTCTTGATGATTTGCTACAATCTGTTTGTTAGTATTTTACTGAGTATCTTTGCATCTATGTTCATTAGGGAGATTGGTCTGTAGTTCTCTTTCTTGGTTGGGTCTTTCTCAGGTTTTGGTATCAGTATCATACTTGCCTCCAGAAATGAGTTAGGGAGAATTACTTCCTTTAATTTTATTGAAGAGTTTGAGGAGTGTTGGTATTAAATCTTCTCTGAATTCTTTATAGAATTCTGCTGTGAATCCATCAGTGCCTGGGCTTTTCTTTATCAGTTATGTTTTTAATTATACTTTCAATCTCATTAATTGATATTGAGTTGTTCATGCTTTTTATATCTTCCTGATTCAACTTTGGTAATTTGTACATATCTAGGAAGCTATCCATTCTTCGGGGTTTTCTATCCTATGGGAGTAAAGATTTTCAAAGTAGGTATTAATGATCTTTTGAATTTCTGTAAGATCTGCAGTGATTTCATCCTTTTCATTCCTTATTGTATGAATTTCAGTTTTTTCCTTTCTTTTTTGATAAGGTTGGCTAGAGGTTTATCAATTTTGTTTGCTCTCTCAAAGAACCAACTCTTTTATTCATTTATTTTTATAGGGTTTTATCCATCTCAATTACATTAATCTCTGCCCTGATCTTTCCAATTTTAGTATATATGCTGCCAAAGAGAGTGCTGCCCTGATCTTTATAATCTCCTCCCTTCTTTGGGCTTTGGCCTTGACTTCTTCTTCCTTTTCCAAAAGTTTGAGGTGTAGCATTAGACTCTCTATTTGTTCTCATTCTGTTTTCTTTATGTGTGAGTTCACCGCTATAAATTTCCCTGAGAACTGCTTTCATTGCATCCCACAGATAATGGTAAGTTGTATTTGCATTTTTGTTTGTTTGTAGGTATTTTTTAAATTTCTTCTTTAATCTCTTCTGTGACCCACGAGTTGTTCAGGAGACTGTTATTTAATTTCCAAGTGTTTATGGAGTGTTTGGAGTTCCTTTTGTCATTAATTGCCAATTTCATTGCACTGTGGTCAGATAATATGCATGGGATAATTTCAATTCTTTTGCATTTAGGTAGGTATGCTCTATGGGCTAGAATGTGGTCTGTTTTAGAGAAATTCTCATGTGTAGCTGAGAAAAATGTGTATTGTGATATGGGATGGAACACTTCATATATATCTACTAAGTCCATTTGTCCGCAGATTTGGTTCAGGTCTGTTATTTCTTTGATGAGTTTTTATCTAGTTTACTTGTCTCTTTGCATCAAAGGGGTATTTAGGTCCCTATTACAATAATGTTTTTGCTTATTTGATTTTTCATGTCTGTTAAGATTTGTCTTATATAATTTGGTGTTCCAATATTTGGTACATACATGTTTATGATTGTTATCTCTTCCTCTTGTAGTTTTCCCCTAACTAGTATGTAGTGACCTTTATTTCTTTTGATTGTTTTTGTTTGAAGTTTACATTGTCTGCAAGCATAATAGCTACCCCCGCTTTTTTCTGAAATCTGTTGAATGGATAATTGTTTTCCATAGTTTGACTTTCAGTCTATGGATTTGCTTTTGAGTAAAGTGTGTTTCCTGTATACAGCATATTGTGGGATTTCGTTTCTTAATCTACTCTGCCAGTCTATTTCTTTGGACTGGTAAATTGAGGCCATTTGCATCAATGGTTATAACTGATATATATTGGCTCATCCTTGACATGTTATTTACTTGCTGTTGGTCTCCTACTTTTGCCATCTGCTTGAGGGTTCCTTTCTATTGTTGTTCTTGAGATAGTGGTCTCTTTTTTCTCTGTCTAGAATATCTTTTATTACTTTTGTAAAGTTGGTTTGACACTCATAAATTTCTTCAGTTGTTCTTTTAAGTGGAAATATTTTATTTTTCCATTGAATTTGAAGGGCAGTTTTGCAGGATACATCAGTCTGGGTTGGAAGCTGTTTTGTCTCAGAACCTGTAATACCTCACTCCAAGCTCTTGATTGGATGGTTTGTGTTGAGATGTCTGCTGTGATTCTGATGGGCTTTCCTTTGTAAGTGATCTGTTTCCTTTCTCTAGCAGCTTTTAATATTCTGTTCTTTTGCTGGATATCTGTGATTTTGACTATTATATGTCTGGGGGTTGTTTTATTTTGGTTATGACTATTTTGAGTTCTATATGCCTCATTTATTGTACATATGAAACTTTTTCCATGCTTGGGAAATTTTCTGGTATTATTTCTGCAAATATTCTTTTTATGTCATACCTCTTTCCTTCCACTGTTTCATTACAACTATTAGTCTGACATTGTTTCTCTTTGCCTCTTCTTGTAGCTGTTGAATTGATTTTTCCTGGATCGTTGTTTATGTGAAGAGATCCTTCCTTTCACAATCACTAGCTGCCATGCTGTCTTCACGATCTGAAATTCTATCTTCAGCTTCATTCAGACTGTTTTGCAAGCTTTCAACAGAAGTTTTGATTTCCTGGAAATCTCTTTGAGTCTGTTTCATGCGTTCTAATTCATTCCTGTGTTGTTCATGTGATGTGTCCATCTGTTGCCTGTGTTCATGTAGCTTTTATCTGTCTTTTCTCTAGATGTGCTGAGTAATTCTTTCATTATTGTTGTTCTTTCATTTTTTGCCTGAGAGATTATTTCTGATCTTATCTCTTCTATAGCCTGTTGGAGCTGTTTCTTTACTTCAGATGCAATCATTTCAGAAATTTCAGGTATATGGCTTCCAAGTTCTCCTATGTCAGTGTCTTCTGGACTTGTTCAGGGTGGAGTTGAGTTCTAAGATTGCAGTTTGCTCCTATATCTTGTCATTTGAATGTCAGATGAAGAGTGCTGAGCTACAAGCTACCCAGGCAGCTCACTGAAGGACCCTAGTTTACCTGGATATCAAAGTTATCCTAAAATGGTAGAAAGCAGTGGACCATTGGGCCCAGAATCCTCAGGCAATTGGTGTTGCACATGGCTCAGACCACAACTATGATGGTGGGGGATTGTTGACCTTCGGTACCAGGGTCTCCAGGCTGCGGATGGAAAGCATGTGGGCCCCAGCCATCAATCTGATGGTGGGCAGACAGGGGCCACTGCTCTGGGATCCCCAGGTAGCTGGTTGGGGAGGGCAGGCCTCACCTCCCAACCTAGAAGACCACAGAACTCAGGGCTGCTCCTGTGTAGCAGGCCTCACCCACCAATGGAGAGGTCCACAGAGATGGGGCTGCTCCTGTGCTGTTTCCCAGGGCCTGAGCTGTTTCCCTGTCCCAAAAGAGCAGGGCAGAACCTATGCACAGCTCTCACTTGCCAGTGGAGAAGTCCACAAAGATGGGACCGCTCTGGCACTGCAGGCCTCACCTGCCAATGGACAGGTCCACAGAGATGGGGTCACTCCCACTTCCTCAGCCAAGCTGATTCCCTGTTCCAAAGGAGCAGGACAGAGCCTTATATTACATTATATTATATTATGTGTAGTGTTACTCTGTAGAACTCTGACTTATTCTGCCCAGGATCATTATATCATTCAAAGAGGAGTTAGTTACTTCCTCCTCAACTTTCCCAGCAGACATGTATTAGTAATTATACCACACATAGAGTCACCTTACAAATATTTCTTATGTGAGGACAATGATGTACATGGGCAACAGCTTGCCAGCTAGGATCACCACAGTCACGTCTTGGGGTTTTTACATCAAATGATGTATATAGTTCAGCACCCCACCCACTGTATGTGTTCTTCACATGCATGTCTTCTAGACCTCCATGGCTCTGTGTAAGGCAATAACCTAAGAATATAATTCAAATATATACATTTTTGAATATTACCAGTGAAAAAAGAACATTACAAGATGAGTAATACATAGTTTGGCTTATTTACATGCTTAAAATTAACATCTATGAAATAAAGACTGCAAATTCTGTTTTCAAATTGTCACACAAATATAAATTGTAACAACTTTAATGGCCTCAAAGTTGTTTATTTCATATGTGGTAAGTCTTTAATGGCAGTACTGTTTCTCTAAACATTTTTGTTTTCTTTTTTTTTTTTTTTTTTTTGCGGTACTGGGGATTGAACTCAGGACCCTGCGCTTGCTAGGCAAGCGCTTATTCCACTGAGCTATATCCCCAGCCCCTCTCTAAACATTTTTGTACATTTTTGCTTTTCCAGTTTTAATTTTGTGCCTAGTGTCTTTTAAAATCTATTATTTTCAATAAGAGATAGGGATAAACCATAAAACTAATAAAATATGTTCCTTGCTGGAGGAATACTAGCAATCTCAAAGATAAACCCCCACAGGCGGCATGTTAAAATGAGCCATAAAAGAAGTATGAACGGGGGGATAAAACAGAGGAGATAAAAAAAAACAAACCCCACATTCCCCGCGAGTAGTAATGAATAAATCAATCAAGCTAAAATAAGCTTGAGAGAAGAAAGCCTAAAATAAGCCCTGTCTCTGAAATAAGCAGGTTGAGGGGGTTATGTGGAAAAATTACTACTGATTTCTATTTTCAAGATACTTGCTTTCACAACTCCAGATTGTAACATAAGTTTTGTGAAAATTCTTTCAATTTGTCTTTCTTAAACTGCTTGGGATTCACCATCCTGATGTGGGGGTAATCTAACTTGTATATGCTGGATAAATACATTATTTCTGTTAAAATTATCTTTGGATTAGCAGCACATTATTAAAGCAATACCAATCAAAATAAATACCAAAAAGCAGATTTTGTTTTTACAGCAATTTTACACCAACTAAAAAGCTATGAGATTGGATTCTCATCACTAAGATGCCCTGGATAGAGCAGCTGGATTCATTATCCAAACATGTGGGTCCAAGCCAGTGAAGACCAAACATATTCCTCCTCATTGCTGATTGCGCTTATGGTTAAGGAGGTACGTTTTCTGCATTACTATTAATAAAATATCCTCACAGACAACATTGTGAACAGGGGCAAAATGGATACAAACTTATACTATGTATTCTCTATGTTGTGTTTTAAATTTATGACTTGCAAATTATTTAGAAAACAAACCATATTATATTCCAGATGGCTGCTTAATTTTATCATTAAATTTATTTCAAAAATCTTCAAACATTTAGCACTGATAAACTATATTGGCAAAGATATGTGTGATTGATTAAAATTGATGTTAGCAGGTGGCCAAATTATACAAAGCTGCTTTGCTGTGAAGCTGTATTAAAAACACCACTCATAAAACTAATCTGCCATTTTAAGGAAACAGTTCAAGCCAATCCAGTAGCTATTGCTTTTTAAAAATTTGGCCATTTAGCTGATCATGCTCTACCAATATGGTAATATCCATCTGGGACCCAATCCATAAAAATAATCCAAAATGTCAAATGAAATGGCCACCGAACTCTTTCATGGCCTCTGCCAGTGTATTAAGCTGGAAGTACTCCTAAATCTTATTCTCCTCATCTCTTTTGTGTTAAATTTTATATTATGTTGGAAACTTGTGGACAAAGTGTCACATGAACCACAAGATACAGCCAAGAATTGTTTTTACTACATTCAGATCTGTTATATATTTGGGTACTACTGTGACTATTTCCCCATATACTGTCTGTCCACTCCAGTCACCAGAACCAACACTATTTATAGTAGTTTGAATCAAGAGTCATCCAAAAGATGCAGACTGTAAGAATCAGAAAATAATTCTCTTGCACTGCCCATCTCATATTTGGTAACAATGTTGATGGAGACAGGCTAGTGACTAGAGATTAAGATCTGGTATCTGCATGCTGCTAGGAGTATGTGGACATAGCCACACACGTGAGCATAACCAGGTCATCTATACTTTTGGAACCAGTTACTAAAAATAAAATCAGAATAGAATAAATCAAAACAAAGTAAAATAATTACCTTGTGTTTAAAATGTTAGACATCTGTAACGTTTGATACATTGTGTCAACTTGAGAAGTTTAGAAGTTTAAGCAACTCAGCAGAGGGCCAACATCCTTACTTTGTAAACATCCTGAGCCTGTGCAAGAGGATGGCACAGGGATGGTGAGTGCCACATTTTCCCTAGAGTGGGCAGCCTGCATACAATATAAGGGAGGAAAAGAGTTTGACTTGCTCTCCCCTTTCTGCTCTTGTTGCTTTTGCTTTTTTCTACTGCCATGAAAGGGCTGCCTCTGTGCCATGCCGCCCTGCCTTGGAGCCAGCTGGCTATGGACTGAAACCTGTACAAATGGTGAGCTAAATAAACCTTTCCTCCTTTAACACTGGGTTTTAAGAATATTGTCCCAACAAGGAGAGAAAAGTAACACAGACAATATCTTACTTCAAGGAAAAGATCTATAAAATTCGTATTGTTATCAGAAATTCTAGGGAAATAATATTGTAAAGTATTTCAAAGTCTTGTCACATTTAATTACTTAAAGCCCAGTTTTAAAGTATGTGTACATGTATGTGTATAGCATTTATGTATACAGTGAATATGTACACACATATATGTTTCAATGTATACATGGCATTTTTGTTTTACCATTTAACATTTGATAGTTATCATTAGCATTTTATATTGTCACAAATCTAGCTGTATCACTTAAAGCCTTTTAATATCCCAGAAACAAAGTGCTACTCTGTGTTGGGACAGATAGTTTGGTCATAGTCATGAGATCCTGAGACACCAAATTTATACACAAGCACAAGATGTTCTGGAGTTTATTTGACTAACTCATCCTACTGCCTGTGGGCAATTTCACACAAACTTTGAAATGTAAAAGATTGGGTAGGAGTTCTTTTTTAAAGCTGAAAAGTTGTTTTGGTTCCCATCTGAGAACTTGAAAATTTGCTCTGCCTACCAAACAAATATATACCATATCATATCTTCCTGTTACTTATGAGAATCCTAATCCTCCAAAACCTATTTAAGACTTTTGTTTCTTTACTCATTCATCCCAAATTTACTGAGTGTAGTTGCAGCTGTCATTCTGTAAGACTATCCTTAAGTCCAGTTCTCAGATTGAACATCTGGTGTATTTGCACACACATCACAAACAGCCACACACACCCTCCATGCTCAGGTGGACAAACCTTCTCAGTTCTCTCACAGAACACTGCTCATTCCCATCATGGAGGTTTTTCAAATACTATTTAAGTCAAGGATGTTGCTGATCAGATGTGCAAACTCAGAAAGGCTTACCTTCAAGAGCACAGCAAGCTTGTGAGTAGAGGACTTTTCTGTTAATCTTTTCAAATCATTCCTTCAGTGCTCCTCAATAATTACCCAGTGCAAAAAAAAAAAAAGATAAATAATATAAAGCATTACAAAAAGCTAACAGAAATGTTGCATGTGTGTCTTTAAATGTATTCTGTGTAACAGATCATGGCACCATTATATAAATATTTGCAGTTTTATCCCATATAATTTCCCTCTTAAATCCAATTAAAATGGCTACTCTGGAAATTGCTAAATCAGTAGACTCTTGCTGTCAGTGTTATTGAGATTATTGTTGTATGGAAAGAATAAACATTTCAGACATATTCTTTTAATTTAGATTGGCTTAATGCTGTAAGTAGCTGTCTCATACCGAGTTTCTATATTTAAACCAAGGCATTTCACTTTGCTTCTGAACGTCAAATCTCCCCCACTCCGTGCTCCCCACCCCTCCCTCGGCTGCATTTCTCAGTAAAGTGAGTCCTGTCTATCAGCTTGGGTAGAGACTATATGTATTTTTACTGTGTCGTGTTAACCTTTCGTTATTTTCTGGGGTACACAGTCATGAGAGCACTTCACACTCCGGATCACTGGACAGCTCGCAGGACCCAGGGCTGACCACTTTCTTCCCACACGTGTCTCCCTCTCACCTGTGGGTGCCCTACCACCCCGGACCTGCACTGGCCCCAGATCCTGTGCTGTCTTTCATCCTTTTTGCTTGAGTTCAGTTTTGATTCTTCAGTAGGAAAGTGGAGTACACCAAAGAGATTTGTATTTCTTAAGGTAGAAATCAGGGAAGATTAAGTAGGGTTTAAAAATGAAGCAAGAGACTTAGAATGAAGCCCTTTAAATGCCACTTTTATTTCTTTCTCTTTCTCTTTAAAGAGTAAACGGTGGCAGTTATGGAGCTGGAGGAAAAGGGGAGAAGAAGATGGGCTGCTTTCCTCTTGGTCTCTTCTTCCAATGACTGTTACAGATGCCCACTTGGCCTGGCGACCACAGCATCTGTATTCTGTTTATATCAAGGCCATTTGTCATTGCACTGTAAGACATAAAACCTCAGATAAAATTCTCTATAGGGCACGTGGCATAGGCATGAGTAGACCCTTGTGGGCTAGAAGAAAGAGAATCTTACTCCAAAAACATACATGATTTTTGGTTTAAAGTCATTAATGAAATTTTCCTCATCTGTGAATAGGAAATTCTGCCTTCCAAAGTCTTTGCAATAATTAAACTACAGACTTATCAATTAGGATGACATTACTCTTAACAGAGAAATAAGTAGGTGGTAACTAAAAGGAGGATTTGGGGGACCTCGTCATATTGTGTCCCTTCATTGGGATGTTTTGGTACATCAGCATATTCACTTTGTAAGAATTTATCAAACAGTCCACTTATAATTGATGCCACTTTCAATTCTAAGTTATGTACGTTTTCTCTGTAAAGTTTTAAAGTTTTTTACATAATAGAAAACACAGTCTGCTTCCAAATTAAACCTAACACTTTTGCTAGTGTCAAATGACTTAGAGGCTTCTTCACTTGACATTCATCTGCCAGCGCATAACCGGCTTTCTTGTGGAGTACTGAGGAGGAGAAAATGATGCTGTAACTCAAAAATTACTCAAATGAAATCTTTTGCCTATTGTACTATTACAAATAACTGTATCATCTAATGCAATTCATGTCTGCTGTTGTGACTTTATTGTTGTGCAAGCCACCAAACTGGTATTATAACACGCTCAGAGTCTCAAAGTAACACTTGCCTCTAGGGAAAGTGTTCGGCTTCAAAGCAGATCTTGCCATTCATGGGAGCGCTTTTCCTTCCTTTGCAAAGCTTTGCAAGAGCAAATCACTAGTGTGTGTGACTCTGATTCCTGGCCTTGCTGGGTAGAAAGTTTATAAAGCAGCAATTTGCACATTAATATTCCATTTGGGCAGCGTGCGGAGCACGAGTCCCATTTTGTTCCTTTCTCACGGCAGCCTGCTGGGCTACACCAAAGGGTGTTGGGCATCATCGCCCTCTAAGTATATTAGTTTTTCACAACTAACCGCTGATAAAAATCGTGTTTAAAGTGAATCTCGAACCGGATGGGAAGATGGCGACCAGGTGAGCAGCAAGGGAGTGATCCTCCTTAATAAACACCACCAGCTCGAGACAGACTTGGCGAGCGTGAATGCCGGGACCTCGGCTGGGAAGTTCAAACTGGGCGTATTTCTCTGAGATGCCGGGGGAGATGTGGTAGGGCGGACCAGGCTGCCGGGGCGAGACGTGGGAAATCCCCAGACGCTGGGAGCCAGGGACAATCCGCGCGGGGAGGAAGCTTGACTCGGTCCAAGCGCCGTGGGAACGCAGCCGGCTCGGTCCCTCCGGCCTCCCGAGCCGGTGCAGCCCCCCGGCGACTCCCGACAGAGATCGGCTTGTTAGCAGCGGAGACGCCCAGCAATCCCACGTTTTGCGCGTGTCGGGCGGGCCGCGCGGAGGGCCCCAAACGCCGGGAGCGGGGAGGAAGATTTGCTGGGTCCTAACGCCCTGAGAACACGGACAGCTTGGTCCCTCCCGCCTCCCGAGCCGGCGCAGCTCTCCGGCCACTCCCAAAAGAGATCGGCTTGTTAGTGGCAGAGACGCCCAGCAATGCCACGTTTCGCGCGTGTTGGGCAGGCCGCGCAGAGGGCCCCAAACGCCGGGAGCGGGGAGGAAGATTTGCTGGGTCCTAACG
>PVLD010008496.1:0-83580 GCA_004027595.1 Dinomys branickii
TTTTTTTTTTTTTTTTTTTTTTTTTTTTTGTCGGTACTGGGGATTGAACTCAGGACCCTGTGCTTGCTAGGCAGGCGCTTATTCCACTGAGCTATATCCCCAGCCCAAAACTCGTATCTTAACCTAAAGGAATTTGCCTCTTTTATGGGTCATGTCCAGCTGAGACAGAAGTATGGGAAAGGTATTCTGGGAGCAGTGGGAACATTCCTGGCTGGAGGCCCTCAGACCAAGACATTTGGGTGAGTTCCATTGCCTCTGAATGCTTGGAGCAGGAGACCTTAGAAAGCCAGTTAGCACAGCCTCACCTCCCAGAGCACTCACCCAGAGTTCGGGACCAGAGTCTCCCTGCATCTCAAAGACCTCCCATAAATGAGAGAGTGAGCCCTCAGGTGCCACGTCCACTGCAGCCGCAGGGCACCTCCAGCAGCTGGGATGGCCCAGGCAGAGTCTGCCTGGGTGCTTTCTGTCACACAGGGCTGCCTCTCCTGACTTCCCGTTTCTTTACAATGTACCTGCATATTTGGTAGCCTCCCAAATGAAGTCACATACTTTGATGGAAGGTGGGGCAAGAGGAGATGCCACTTTTTAATTGTCCTCATGACTCTTCTGAAAATAGTTATTTTTATTCAAAGCCTAATTCAGCTAAAGTTCCCAATATAAATGAAGAATAGAGAGCATAAATGATTTCTGCCCTGGCTTTCAGTGACAGTGTTTCTCTGATATTTAAAGACCCTTCCTGGGCAGAGCCTGCCTACACTGAACATCTGCTCAGGCCCTGGCAGGGAAAGCTTTTCTGGGTGTTTCATCACACCCTGATTTTCTTTCCATGATCCAAAAG
This sequence comes from Dinomys branickii, assembly GCA_004027595.1. Classification (NCBI taxonomy): domain Eukaryota; kingdom Metazoa; phylum Chordata; class Mammalia; order Rodentia; family Dinomyidae; genus Dinomys; species Dinomys branickii. Next base: position 839 of record PVLD010008496.1, read on the forward strand.
GTAGGATCAGTTGGTTACATGTTCCTGTACCTCATCAGGCCTCATACACCAAGAACGGAGGACAACTCGTAGGAGTCTGGGCCATCGCCTTGCATGGAACTTAGAACACTAAGGGTCTTCAATGAACATATATTGAATGAAGGAACCCTCCCTAGTAGAATGCGATACCCTGGAAGTACAGGGCCATGTTTCATGCTCCTTTGCCCCTGTACTGGTGCCTATTGTCAGTACTTTGCAACTATTTGCTGGCTAGCTGAATAAAATAAAAACAAGACATCACAGCAGAGATAAGATGTCAGTTAAGGCTTCCAGGATGAAGCAGGGCAGAAAGTCCCAGGAACAGCGATGATCACTCCACTCTTGAGGTCTTACATGCAAGATCCTGGTTACCAGGGTAGAAGATCACCAGGTCACACTATAGGAGATATCCCTGCTGGCTCTGTTCTGGGTTTAAACTAGCCATATACACACGGGGTTATGTTTATATCCTGAACATAGAACAGTGGCTGACAAAGGATTGTCTCTTTGTAGACATATGTAGGGTAAAACTGAGTATCTAAAACCTACTAGTAAGTCTGTTGCAGTCCACAAGACTTGGAAAACCAAGACCCTGCCCTTGGGGAAAATGTATGTAGGAGAAGGACCCACTTAAGAATGCTTCCACTTGCTGATCTCGATCTTACAGCCGAAGGTTCTGCAAAAATAAAGTGATGCTAGGGCTCAGATAGCCAGTGAACCATATTGAGGTAAAGTTAAAATTTGCCCTGAAGCCCTGTCATATGTGAGACCTAGAGGATGAGAGGTGTCCCCACCCAGTTGAGCTGGGAAGAACCCAGCCTGACACAGCAGGTGTGCAACCCAAGTAAGGGAGGCTAGGCAGACTGCACATAATTGGGAGGCAGCGTCCTCAGGAAAGGAGGGTGCAGAATTCAGAGCAGGGGACAACATGACTGTAGGCCCTACGAGGCTTGCACTTCTTGAGGAACAGTGAGTTTCCCACCTTATAAAATCTTGGGTCTCACTGTATCCATGAGGAACTTGGACTGGGAAAATTCTACATGTAAACAGTGACCACAGAGGGAGGTACAATTGACCCGTCCTCCCTCTCCTCACAAGATGCAGGCAGCAATGGAGAAATGGCGGTAGGGTATGGGGCAGGGTGTCAAGGCAGCAGTTCTGATTTCTTGGTTTCTGCTTGCACATCCTCCAGGCTGCAGGAAAGTTCCTTTTTTGGTTTAGTACATGATATAGATGCTGCTGGCAAGAAACCCCTCCTGGATCTGGCTGCCAAGTTCATCCAGCCTGGACAGCAGCTGTGAGCTGGTCTGGAGCACAGCCGGTGAGCCATGTACGTCCGGTGCCTCACACAGAACAAGAGGCCCCTGCAAAGGCTCTGGGGAGGGAAGTGGGGGGAGCACCCTCACTGCGGCCCTGTGGTTTGCACTACAGCTCCTTCCCTCTTCTAGGAATGCTCTAGTGGCTGCCAGCCCCACACAGCTGGCCCAGGAGCCAGAACTCCCAGCTCCCAGCCCAGGCCAGCTCTGATGCATGCTCCAGGCTGTAAATAGGCGCATACTTAAGTAGGCCAATCTCAGTTCCTTTGGGGGGACACCAGGAACAATAAAAATGTCTTCCTCTTGCTACCTGGAGACCATTACCATAATGCAGGCAGACATGAGGCATGAGGTCTGGGAGGAACTACCATGGACTGCAGGTTCATTATTGTTACTGGCTAGTGAAGGAAGGGCAGGAGGAAATAGCACATGCTCAAACAAGCCTGCCACTTGTGACCAGGGTGAGGCCTGGCTGGGAGCTGTTAATCCTCTTTTCACAGGTCTACAGCAGGGAAGCAGGAGCCAAAGCCAGGGGACAGCCCACAGCTCTAGGAGGGCTGCACCTGGCTAGGGGAGGCAGGCGATGGCTGGGAGAAGAGGATAGTCTGGGCTCAGCATCATCCCCAAGGGCTGGCCTGGGCCACAGCCACTTAGCGACCTAGGAAGGAGAGACAAACCAGAGGCTGTGGAACCAGAAGGCCATTTGGGAGCCTCCTATCTCATTCCCAGATCCGAGGGTGGGGCAGCCTTAGAGAGGGTGACTCAGTGCGGAGCAGAGTAGAGATCGCCAGCATCCTCTGAAGCCTCTGTGCCTCCACATCTCTGCTGGCTGCCCCTGAGAGGGCACTGGCACCCTCCTCAGGGACAATGCATATGTCAAACTGAACTGAAATACTTCATGGGCGCCCTGGGGGTTGGGAATGAAGAGGAGAGCCAGATACCTCTCCCATGATCTGGGCAGTTCCAGTCCAATGCAACCATTTAGGGAAGAAAGGTGACAGAGGGAGGGCAAAGCAGTGGGCCGTGGCTGCCATTCAGGGTAGAATGCAATATTCAAGAAGATCAGGAAAGAGCTGGGAGCCAGAGAAGTAGGACGTTCCCATCTGTTGTGGGGACAGGATCAGGAAGGCCTTCCAGGAGGGACTGATCTTTCGGTGGAGATGGCTCTGAGTAGAAGTTCAGTCTTGACATGGGTTTGTCTCTGCCATTTCCACAAGCAAGTAGTTTGGAACTCTCCAAGTCTTTATCTTTTCATGTGTAAAATGGGGAAAGTAATGTACTTGGCCATGAAGTGCCCATATGACTGAATGAGATCATGTGCAGAAAGTATCTGCTGCAGAGCAAGTTTCAACAGCATTCGCTGTGATTACAGACACCATGGGATGAGAGAAAAGACAGAGTGGCATGGGAGGACCATGGAGATCGATCCAACCATGAGTTTAGGTTTGAGCTACTCAACTTAAGTAATCCGGGAAATTTCTTCTTAAAGGGCTTTGGTGGGGAAATGCCTTATGAAATGAACTTTGCTTTCTAACGAGTGGAAAATGTGTCCCTGTCTTCCATCTTTCAAATCAGTTTCCTTCAGTTTTTTATCCAGGATGCTGCTCGAGCGTCACAGCAATCCAGAGCGAGGAGGTGGTCTCCACCCTCAAGGAGTCTGCAAGAAATAAGCACAAGTGCACAGGTCCTACAGGGGGAAGGTGGTTGCGGGGAGCTTAGCCCAAACATTATCTCATGTATCTCCTGGGTGCTGCTGGGATGGGTTCCTCACTTCCCAGACTCCGCAGTGTTGTGTAGCCCTGCTGCGTCTGCCAAGATCAAGGGCAAACAGACCATTGATCACTACAGTGAGTACAGTGTCACCGCAGGAGTGAGCCTTAAAGATGTAGTGAGAAATTCCAACACCCAGGGCAAAACTTCCCCACCAGCCTTCCTTCACTGAATTTAAAATCAACAGTCCAGCCGCAAAAGAGTATTTGTTCTGTCCTCACAGAGAAAGGCCTGTGAAGGTCTGACCTTGTCTCTGACTCTTACCCTTTTTGCCATAGACCAGAGCCACAGAGGCATTAACCCTCAATGCACTGAACTGCAGCCATTCAGCAAAAAGCATCTGGCTCCTTGTATGGAGTTATCAAAGGTGATGCAGCATATCGTGGAATCATTTGCTGAATTACACCCACTATGTGAGGTAGCTCAGTATGCTGTAGGATAGAGTCTTAGCACCCCAGGATGCAGATCAGGGGCAGACACCTTAGCTACCTTCTTTGTCACTGAGACAAAATACCCAAAACCCCTCAGTTTAAAGGGAAAGTTCATCCTGGCACTCTGGAAGTTTCAGTCTATGCATGGGTCAATAGTACGGTGGAAGGGTCTGGCAGAGGAAAACTGCTCACCTCAAATCGTTCTTCCCAGAGACAGAGAGTGAAGGTGAAGCCAGGCAGGGAAATTGACTTTTCCAGGCCACGCCCTCAGTGGCCCACCTGGTCCCTCCAGACCCTGCCTTCTAACAGCAAGCCACCTTTAGACCCATCATCCAATCACCTTCCAGAAGCCCTGCCTATGAGTATGTAAGCCTCTTGTCTTGGAGAACACATAGAACATTTGCCTAGCATAAATGAGGCCTGAGTTCAACTCCCAGTACTGAAAAACATAATTAATTAAAGGATGAAGTACTTCCAGATGAGACTTGGCAGGCAGTTAAAATGAAGCAGATGAGGGTTGTTCATCAAGGCCAGACATCAGAACTATAGTCCACTACTCTCACCAATGCCCCACTCAGTGCTGTGTTTTAAGAAGCCTTTATATGCAGGGTGTGATGACAAGTGCCTGTAGTCCCAGCATTTAGGAGGCTGGGGCAGGAGGATTACCACAAGTTTAAACCTAGTATGGGCTGCATAGTAAGTTCAAGACCAGCCTGAACTATAGACCAAGACCCTGTCTCAGAAAGGAACAAAAATCAAAACAAAACCAAAAAGCCCTTATAAGACTGTCATACTTTTCTGTATAATTCCTTCTACGTCAGGAAGGTTTACATAAAACCAAGGTTTACATAAAGTATTGGCAGTTCACAGTGGGGGCTGAACCTGGTTGAGATATATGGTTTATTTGACTAAAAGATTTTTTAATTAAAACTTTCAAAATTCAAATGTTTTTAAAATTGTAAAAATGTGCCCCACTTGCATCCTGCACTTTTTATCTGGTCCTTCCTCCGTGCAATGACCTGCTGGTCACAGAAAGAATTTGAGCCTGTGGCCCTGGTAGAGCCCTTCCTCCAAGTCTCTATGGCTTCAGGGCTTGTGGTCTAGGACATTTCTGTTTTAAAGTTCCTCCATCTTCTTTCCCTCAGGACATACTTTGAGCCATCTCACCTGCACTAAGAATTTAGACCAGGGACCCAGGAGAACAAACCCTTACCTCTTCCCTATGCTATCAACTGTGCCTCCTCTGCCCATTCTGTAAAGGGCTCCATAGTCCCAGACTGTGCTCCCTGTGTTCCCAAAGGCGTAAGTCCACTGACTATGGCCAGCTCAGAGGGAAGCCAGACAGCCAGCCTCAACCTATGGTGTTCACCAGACCCTGTAGCCCACAAAGCCTGGCATTGACTGAGACCTCTGAGGTCAAGGCTGGGCTCCTGCCCCTGGACCCAAAGAGCCAGCAAACCCCAAGCAGCTCCCATCCCAGCTCTGCCACGCTTCCAGACAGTTCCCTGTGGGCTAGGGCCCAGATCCAAGAGAGCACTGATTGGTCTCTTAAGTGACCTAAGGGCAGTGAACACCATTTTTTTAAATGCTATTAGAGCAAATCTCAGGCAAGCTTGCCTCATGAGACCTGATGGGAAACTGCTATGAAGAAAAAAAAAGTGTGTGTGTGTGTGTGTGTGTGTGTGTGTGTGTGTGTGTGTTTTGGAGTAGGGAAGCAAGGGAGGAGAGAAGGAATAAGAAAAGAAGGGGAAAATAAAGAGAAAACCAGTTCAAAAGATGTGGTTTTCTTTTTGTGGTTAAACACAAGGACTGATGGTTTAAATTGAGCTCTGAGCCCAGATTGTGGAACAGTTAAAGACTGGGTGGGGCTGGGGAGAGTTCTGAGAACACAGAGTCTAAGAGTGCCCTGCCCATGGAGAGAGGCAGTGGGAGGAGGGTAAACATGTCCACTCACCTAGGCCACTGGCCTTTGGCTCAGACTTCTGAAAAGCCTTAAAGAGCGAAATTTATCCAGGAGCTTGTCCCCTCCAAGGAGGCAGCTGCCAGTCAATGCTGCACAGGTGCTAGATGTGAGCTTCAGAAAATGAAGTTATTATAGGCAAAGAACTGAGATAAGAATTTCCTGCACCAGATCTCAAAGCTGGGACCAGGTCGTGTACAACTCCAACTTCTAACATTCCAGACCCCTTGGCTCAATGACGTCAAGGAGCCTAAGGCATGGCATGATAGTAATAGCTATTTATATAGCACCTATCATTTGCTAGACGCTGGCCTCAATGTTCTCTACTGATTCATTTCATTGCCACATGTTTATAAAGGAGCACCTGTGACCATTACGGTTTCACAGATGGAAAAACAGAGGCACACAGAGGTTGATTGACTTGCTGGGCGGTAAGGCCATGCTGTGAGCTCTCTGTGTCTTTATTATCTGTGACCTATCAGCTCATCATGGTTGGGTGAGAATGCACAAAACAAGGCCTATCTGAGATTCTCAAGGCACAGATAGCTGCTGCCGTGTTCCCTTCCTTCTGACCACAGTTCTTTCCCCCCACACACACACACACAAAGGCAGGAGGTGATATCCATGCCCCGTAGGGGCCATTGCCCCAGTTTCCTGACCCCGAGGTGGGTGGGGATAGTGGGCCATCTGGGCCCTCTGCTCTCTGCAAGATAACATTCAGCAGTGACAGACCAAAAAGCTTGACACTTTGGAAAAATACACTTTGACTAAAGCCTCCTCTGTGACTACAGTGCCCAGGGATTGCAACTTCCTGGCAAACTGCAATTTTTGGATATTACAAACCCTAGTGGCTTTCATTGTTGTTGCTGGAAAACTTAAAATGATTGTGTTAGAATCATCCCACAGCTGCTGGACGCACATCATGGTAGCTCCCTGCCAGATCCAGAAGGAGGTCTCAGGGCTGAACACCAGCATGTATGTATTGGATGTCTTTCAGCCAGACCAGATGCTGTGGGAACTAAGCTACAGCCTGTAAACCTGGCCCCTTACCCTTACCTCCACCCTGGGACCAGCAAGCCTTCCTCTTCTCAAATCACAGCACCTGTTGAAGGCAGAAAAGATATCAGAGACCAAGAGCGAGCCCAGGAAGATTAGTTGAAGGTGAATTCAGGAGCTGCAAAGCTCAATGATTTGGAGCATTCAGAAATATCAATAAAAATACTGTCCTGATTGGCTACTGTGAAGCTCTGAGTGCAGTTCTAGCCCAGAGCAGGAGCTCAGTAGATGTTGGCTCGTACTCCGCAGGTCAGTACCTCAGTTTACTGACAGAGAAACTGAGGCTGAAGAAGCAGAACTGACTAATAACACATATGCACCTAGTATCCTCGGATAACACTTTACATCTATTTCCTTACTTGGTCTTTGAAATCGATAAAAATTATCTGGGATCCATGAAGTTTAAAGATCTTGCTCAAGGTCATCCAAGCTAGTAAGTGGCCAAGATCAGAATTACAGGAAAATGGGCTGGAGGGGATGGCTTGGAGATAATTCTTGCCTGCTTGGCATCTAATAGGCTCAGAACTGTGGTGGACAGATGAAAAGGGTGACTAGACGGGTAAGAAGGTCTGAGGCATACCTTCAAAATCTTATTGAAATGGCATCATTGCTGAATCATTCTATAGCACCAAGAAGAATCACGGTACTGTGCTTCCTTGGGCTAACATAGGTCAGAGGAACGTCACCAAAAAAGAATCTGTTTCTGGGGCAAACAGGGTATTCAAATAATGAGATGACATCCAGGATAGAATGTATACCTAAACCTGATTGGGCAGGGGGCAGAGACTAAATACCCTCCAGTACTCTGGCCACTCTGGACACACAAGAAAAGAATGCCTAGTCCTATTCTAGCATCCAGTGTGGAGCTGAGGAGGTGGAAGAGCTAGGAGAAGCTGAGCTCCAGATTTGACGAGGAGCAGGCTGTCTGCAAGAGTCTGCCTGGTGAATGAGTGCTGGGTGAATAAGCAGCTGAGTGAGAGTTTGGAAGGGCAAGACGTGGGTGGACCCTATGGCTCTGCTGATGCTCCTCTCTCCTTTCAGGGGCTCTGCTCAGTGCCCAGGCCATGGGAACCTGGCCGGTGGGGTCCTCCAGCCCCAAGTGTCCCTTTCTAGCTTGTCTAAAATCTGGACCTCTTGAGATATTTTAGGTTCTTAGGCATAGAGTGTTCCTGGAGGCTAAATTTCAAGGTAGACTGACACACCCACCCAGGCTTCGCCTGTGAGATATAAGACAGAGCACAGGAATCGAAGCAAGTACAACAAATGGACATCACAACGTCAAGGTTGAAAGACAAAAATGTAGAGGACACCCAATGTGATGCACACGCATAAGGAGGCTGAGCCCAGAGGATCGTATGTTCCTGGTCACCGAAGGCAATTTACTGAGCCTCTATCCCCAAATCTATGCCAGGGTGCTTAGCATGAGTGAGGCCTGGGTTCCATTCTTTGTGGGGGTAGGGAGTGGGGTTCAGAGGAGGCTGAAGAGCAGACAGGAAAGTGAGTGCTTGACAGGGTCCTAGGTAGGTTAAATTAAAAAAAAAAAGAAGAGGTGGGAACACTCAAGAACATATAAAGATTATAAAGAATTATGTTCTCTTGAATGTGTGGTAGAATTTTTCAGTGAATCTATATAAACCTGGGGCCTTCTGTTCTGGAAAGTTAATAATTATTGATTCAATTCTTTCATAGACACAGAGCATGGGCCTATTCAAGTTGTCTGTATCTTCTTATGTGCATTTTGGAGGTTGTATCTTTCAAGGAATTAGTCTATTTCATTTAAGTTATAAATTTGTGGGTACAAAATTGCTTGTAATATTCTTTTATGATCCTTTCAATATCCATGGGATCTGTAGAGGTTTTCTCTCTTTTTCATTTACATTACTAAAATCTCTCTCTCTTCTCTCTTTCTCCCTCTCTCTCATTCTCTCTGCCAGAGATTGTACCCAGGGCTTCCCCACTGAGTTATGTTTCCAGCATCTTTCTGTATTTTTTCTTTTGAGACAAGGTTTTGCTAAGTTGCTAATTGCCTAGCTGAACTCAAATTTACCCCTGCTTCAGCCTCCAAGAGTACTGGGATTATAGGCATGTACCTCCTACACCCAGCTTTCTCTCTTCTTTTCATAGTTAGCCTGTGTGGAGGCTTATCAATGTTGATATTTTTAAGAGGCAGTTTTGTTTTGTGGATTGACTTCCAGTTTTTGATTTAATTAATTTTTGCTATAATTCTTAATTATTTTCTCCTGCTTACTTAGGATATGATTTTGTTTTTTTCAAGTTTCCTAAAGTAATAGTTTAGGTTACTGATTTTTAATCCTTCTTTTCTAATATGTGTAATCAATGCTATAAATTTTCCTCTAAGGACTACTTACACTGCATCCACAACTATCAGTAAGCTGAGGTATGGGGATGTCATCAGATCAGAATAGCAAAATCCTAGATAGTAAAGATTAACAAAATCATTCCAATCAAGGGAAATGGGGTTGAGCTCAATCAGCTTCATTCATACTTACTTCTGGGACATTCTAAGGCCACCAAAAGTGGCAGGTAAAGACTTCACTCTATTTTTTTCTTCAGGGTATCTGTCATTTTCCTAGCCTGGAGACTTCCACAAAAAGCAGTCTACAGTCACAAGCCAGGAACCATCTCCTGAGACAAATGCATGCCTTTCAACTTACCTTGAGAATGGACCATATCTGAAAGCCACTGGCTTTATACCTAGTGAGGATAAATTCACTCTGTCCTTGGCAAACAATCAGACTTTGGGATCAGGGTACAACATTGTGTTGTGTGAACCTTGAGGAAAATCTCTTCTCCTGAAACTAAATTCTCCTTAACTGCTAAGTTAGAACATTATTATTCAAAGAAATCCATAATTGACAGTCAGCCTCCTTGAAACATGGCAGTCTTTCATACTCTTCAGGACAAGAGCTGTTATGTGAAATTAGGCATACTTGGTTGCTTTCGTGAACAATGTTAGCATATTTAAATTTTAATTTACAATGTGTAGAGCCCTTGAAAGTAACAGAATTTCACTGGGCTAACTAGTTTGCAAGGTAAGAATTATTGAGTAACATGAACTTCATTTCTTCCCATTGTCCTGAAACAGTGCATCGGACACAGACCTGGGCCCCCTTCGATTACCACCTCTGGCTTCCTTCCCAAGTTTTTTGTCTGACTCCTGAACATCCTTTTACCACTGCTTCTAACAACCTGACAAGAACGCAAGTTAGGCCAGACCTATATGACCAAAATGTTCTATGTACCAAAGTGAGGCACCCTCTATTTCTAGACATAGCTAAAATGCTACTCAGATTGGTGAGCAGTAGTCCTGGAGCCAGATACTGTAAGGGTGTTTTCATCCACAAGGAAATGGGAGATGGGAGAGGACCACACAATAAACATCTCATCTCTCCCTTCTGTCGACTACCCTGAAGACAGGTTCTTCTCCAGAATTCTTCTGGGAAAAGTCCACAGTGTTGCAGAAACATGCACACCAATTGGCTTACCTGTCTCTTCCTGGCTTGTTGTGAAGTAATAGCCAGCACAGTAACACACTCCATTGTCTTATATATTTGACTCTTTTCTCATTTTTCTTGCACTTCATGTCCTCGGTCTTACACCTTTTCAAATATAATGTCAGCACGTTAACCCTTGCTTAAAGCTCTGCTTTCAGAATATAAAAGCTGAAGCAATTGTCAGTAAGTCATTCTAGAAGCAGTTCCCAGCACATAATTAAGGAGTTGAATATCCCACCTGTATTAAAGTAATAGGTTTCCCAGAACATAAATAAATAAATAAATAAATAAATAAATAAAGTAATAGGTACTTCATTTCTGGTAACCATCCTTTAGCATTTGATAAACTCATGTTTGCTTTAATTTTCACTGCAGTTAATTGGGATAGAGCACAGATGGAAGGAGGTCAAAGTATTGGGAGATCACGTGGCCATGAACCTAAACCAGCATAGGGACAATGTTGATTACAATGATTGCAGATTAGAATAGTTTCTTATGGCAGCATTTAAATAAGTTACTGGGTCCAGGTTGTTGACCTAAGGCTCTAAAACCCATCCTTTTATCTCTACAGAAATATTAAAGAAGGATTTTATTTCCTGCAACCTCTGGGAAGACTGTATTGAAAGTCAGCTCCACAGTCTGAGTCAGGCTGCCATGAAGATGAAATTGACAAACTGAAATATTCTGTGTTCAGAAGTCAGAGGCCTACATGGAGATGTGCAGGACTCTGAGACTTCAGGTGGAGACTTTTAGGTAGATGGGTTTGAGCATCTAGAAGCTCCAAATTCTATTACGTGCTCATTCCTCAAAGATATGACACCTTCACTTTTGCAATAGAAGACTGGATTCCACTCACCTGGAGAGTGAGCAATGATCTCACACAATTATGCTTGTCCCCTTTGAGACAAGCCAACCTCCAACAACCTTCATTGTCTTCAGACTGACAGCCAGAGGCAGGTCTCTACAAGCTCAGATAAAGATGTAAATTCTGTGGTCTGTGTTCCAGGAAGAAATTGCCCCAAGAAATTATTCAGACTTTAAAGGTAATGTAGCAAAACTTCTGTTCTATATCTGTGTGTATGTTGCCTCAGAAAGCTTCTAGTTTTGATTATGAACAACAAATCCAAGTTGTGGCTCCAGGTACAAATTCTGTTGATTGAGCCACATGTCCAACTAGTCCAGTGGTAGTAGTGGTATCTGTGGTGCATAAGGAAGTGACAGCTCTCAATAGAAGAGTAGTAACACAGAGCCCTCAGATGCTGCTTTTCAGATGGAAAAGTAACTCCTGGCACCTACTGGATGCAGCAGAACAGCTGAGCACAGGATGTCCTGTTACTATGCAATCTGATCTCCTACTGTGAGCTGCGTATTATCTAACCTACAGAAGCCTAAGACTGGACATATACACTAGCAATATGTCATGCAATGAAAGTCATCTAGATCTTAGTGAATCTAGACAGATTAAATAAATTATAGAAAGAGTTGGTCCAGATCACATTTCATCCATTTCTTATAAAACTCAGCTCAGTAGCATTGCTGCTGCATTGTCACCTCAACCAAAAGTGGCCCTTAAAGATGATAGCAAAGGGTAATTCTTCCAGTAGGACAAGCTGGAACCAGTTCATTTAATCATGCAGAGGGGATGTATACTACCTTGATGACACCCTTAGAGTGCTAGTTGGTCAAGGACCTGAAAGGAACAGACTAGGAAACTAGAAATGAAGAAATCTAAGGAAGCAATATATAAATAAGTCTATGGAAATTGATAAATTACTTGCATCAAGTGCATTAATAAATCTTTGAGTCTCACACAAAGTCTCACCAGAGAATATCTATGGTTTCGGAGCTCTTGGACACCATAAAAACAGGATGGCCCATTTTTTGTCATTGAATTTCTCTTCTCAGATAGCTCAGTATTTGTTCAATACATCCATGAGCAGGGTAGTCAAGGTGACAAGGATGCATTAAATGTAATCAACAATTATGGTGAATGAATAATTTTTTAAAAATGCATCACAGTAAAAGACACTTTGCCATTAATTTGTCTTAAAAATACTCATTTTGAACACACCTATCCCATTGTTTTTTCCACTTTCTGGAACAGTTCTGGAAGTTCTCTTTCATGAGTGTCTTTAGTTGTGTTGCCATGGCTGTCTCAATGTCCTGAATCCATTACAAATGTCTAACTTTCACAATTATTCTGATTGGGGGAATAGCCAGACATCCCACAAATGCCACGTCTGGTGAACAAGGTAAATGAGAACTGGATGAGGACACATAATGTTTTTTGAGTTTTTATGTGTTTGTTGTACACATCATACTTGTATATAAGCCTCCCTTTCTACTGGATAGCACTGGGCAGCAGCATTCACCAGTTTTGATCACAACTCATAAAGACACAAGTGAAGAGTTGTAGAAATGCTTCAGAAATAAGCAAGAAAAATGGGGTAAGTGTATTTGAAATAAGGGCAGAAGTATTTTGAGGGGAGATAAATGGCAATGTGTCTTTACTGTAATATATATTTTTAATTTAAACATTCACTGTATATTTTGAGTACATTATAGCTTACACAAAAGTTCAAAAATAGGGACTACCATTTATTATTTACTGAGCACTCAGCACACACACAAAAAGAAAGAATAATGCTTTAAAAGTAATTTTTAAATTGAAAAAGTAAAAGGTTAAAAGTTTTAAAAAAAATCAAAATTTAAAACAGCTTAAATGCGGAGTCCTTCAAACGGCACTATCATCCCATAGACCAGCCGGCCACCTAGTGGCAGGTCCCTCTCATGGGGACACTTTCACTTCAGAGCGGACAGCAACTTATCCTTCCTAGAACCGATATGAACTCCAGAGAATAATTTTCTTTAGTGAAATGTATCACACACAAACCCCTCAGCGCATGACACAATGCCTGTGGGCTGTAACACTGTTGGAGGATGACTAAATACATGAATGAACACTGGAAATAAGTGTATGAACCAGGCCATTGCATGAGTTCAGGAAGACAGGAAAGCCTCCCCAGGCCCTTCGTTATTCCTTAAGTCAAGCCTTATGGCAGGCTCTTTACTGACCCACCCCAATTCCCGTTCAGATACACCCACATCTTCAGTCTTTTTCTGACAGCCCTCAGCCTCCAGGTTAAGTCCCCAGAATCTCTCATATTGGTAAAAGAACTTGACGGGCAGTATTTTATTTTATCCTCACCATAATCTCATGAAATAGGAGTGTGTGTGAGAGACAGTGCTCATCAATATCCATTTTCTCCTCTTCCTGGGCACAGTTCTAACCGACATTTCCCACTCTCTGCATTAGGTTAAGATCAGGTGACCTAGTGCAGACAAATAGAAAGTGATGCCTGCCACTTCTGAGCCTAGCACTCAAATTTCCATTCTTATCTGTCCCACGGAGACCTTGGAGGCCACACATTAAAGATGGCAAGGCCACAAGGTGGAAATAGGCTGGGGCTCTAACAACTGATGCAGAGCCCCCACCCCCACCCAACCACATCAGACTTACACACAAACATGAAAGGTTTTTATCTTGTTAAGCCACTGGGGTTGAGGATTATTTGTAACAATAGTTATCCTAGCCTGAGCAATGCAAGAAGATAGGTATGCATTTTATTTAAAAGAATGCTCAAAAGCCAAGACATCAAAAGGAGAAAAAAAGTATAGCTAATGAAAATTCATCTGGTATGTAGTCAATCACATGGAGAGACTGTTTTTGGCTCAATCTCTTGCAGGTTATGGAACACATCATTTAACATCTCTGAAAAAAGTTTCTCTGTTAAATAAAATGAAGTACAAGTGTTTTGCAAGTTTATCATTAACATGATTAAGGTGAGAGGCACTATTCACAGTGCGCCAGGCACAGATGCTGGCAGGCAGTAGGTGCTCAGGGGACATCTACTCTCAAGGTGGTCAAGTCAAGGATTCACAAGGAGGTAAAATCAGAGACTGGGTTGGTGCACCAGCTTCTGAGGGCTTGTCCAGAATAGCCTCCACTGTTCCCAGCTCTGTTTTGCGCTGCTGCCCAATAGTCACCTTTTTCTTATAAAGGAGCTCTTTTTAGAATTTATATTTCTGAGACACTGCTGAAGACATCTTCTGAAAGTTCTTTGCTGCCACATTTTTAAGGGCTGGGACCAGGGTCCTGGGTAGAACTGAAATAATATCGCATGAGTTTTATTATCACTGAATTCTACTGCAACTAGGATAAAAGTGCTGATGAAGTAAAAAATAGTGACCAAAGCTACAGTATTCCACTGTTGTTTTCAGATTTAAACTTTGGATGCTGGGCTGGGGATATAGCTCAGTGGAATAAGTGCTTGCCTAGCAAGCGCAGGGTCATGAGTCCGATCCCCAGTACCGCAAAAAAAAAAAAAAAAAAAAAACATAAACTTTGGATGTTTCCTGTACTGTGGGAAAAGAACATTTCAGCAACGAGTTTTCAAAGGGTCTCTATTCACTGACATTAATTGCTGCCCGGAACTCACTGCGCCCTCTCCTGGCTGTGAGTGTAATCTGGCCTCTTCCTAGACTGGAGAAGTGATGGAAATTCTCTTGCTGGACCTTAGAAACCTTCCCTGGAAAGATGCCGGGAACCAACCTCACCTCCACCTGCTTTGCAAGAAAGATCAGAGTGGAACCTGGGCAGCCCAAGGGTAGAAACTGACCTCAGAACACTCTACTGAGCCCACCAGAGGAGGATCAGGGCCTCCAACCCCAAAGGGGAAAGCCACCAAGTTTAGAAGTGACAAATATTGAAAGAACAGAATAGGAAATCTCCTGGCTGCAGACTACTAACTACAGACAGATGACTGCAGCCACTCCTCTCCCAGAAGAGTGACACAGACAGCATAAAACTCCACCAGGAAATTTGGAGACAGCACCATCCACTGCTACCACTGCCATTGTACCCTCTGCTTTCATCCTGACCCAGCTCCCAAGTAAAGAAATGGTCCAGGTGATAAAGAAATGGTCCAGGTGATAACACCTGAGACCCTGTTCCCACTTGCAGGACCCCTGGGTACCCCGTGCAGAGCTTCTTTCATGTGGGAAGCTTTTCTAGGCTTTCCAAAGGAGAGGGCAAGTATATCTAGAAAAAGGTAACATCTTTTAAAAAAGAATTTGGAAAAACTGCCTTAAGCAAAGACAAATAGCTTTCTTTTTTATTTTAAAGATTAAAAACTAACAAAACAACAATGAAAACAAAATAAAAACAACAAAAATGATACATGACCTCAAAACAAAATGAGAGGAATTAATGGTTGCTACATTACATACTGTTATCTTCAATGAAGTTGCTCAGTCCACCAGACATAAGAATGTAAAGTTGATCAAACAATCAATGACAGTAATAAGTAATAAAAAATATGGAAATGATGCAGAGCTTCACCATACAAGATGGTAGGAGTTCAAAAATGGTTCTTATACTGTATATATTTGCTTTCAGATTAGTTGTTCTGATTATCAGATTCAAGCATGCAAAATTGGTCAAGAAAAAAGAAAATTTTAACCATTGACTATTCCTTTCAATAAACCATAGACATCAGCAATGCATCTACCCCAGCTATCCTTGTATATACATATAAATTTTGTTTTTCATTTTAAAGAGAAAAGAAAAACACCAAAATAACAAAAATAAATATATAAACAAAACAGTATAGAGAACAATAAAAATGATACAGAATTTCAAAACAACATGATAGGATATTAACAATGGTTGTTATATTACATAATGTTATCTTCAAAGTAGTTGCACATATAACCAGATATAGACATGTAAGGTTGATCAAATGATTATACATTAATAGTTCCTTTCAATAATCCAACAGACATTAGTAGTACAATTATCCTAGCACAAATAGCTTTCTATACTACAGGCCTTCTGAGTGTATTAAGGAGACAAATGTACTCAGAGTCAATATAGCAGACTACAGTACGACATTTCCAAAATATACTTGCATACTGCAACCTAATATTCAAAAAGCATCTTATAACATACCTGCTGAGAAACATTTCCTTAACTAACTGTTAGCAAGCTTTCTATCACTATAACAGTATGCCTGAGATAATCAATTTATCAATAAGAAAGGTTGATTTTTGGCTCCCAGCTTTGAAGTTTTTAATTCACAACTGATTGGTCCAGATACCTTGGGCTGCTGCCAAGGTATCTGGCAGGAATTTGTGACAGTGAAGTCACATGCTTCATGACCAGGAGACAAAAGAGAATAAGGAGGGGCATGGATTCATGATCCCTTTCACAGACACACTCCCAGTCACCTAAGGACCCCCCACCAGTCCCCCCTCCAAAAGGTTGCACCAGCTTTCAGCAGTGACACCTTTGGGTCTGAGCCTTTAGCATATGGGCCTTTGGAGAATGTTCAACAAACAAATTATAGCAGGTGGTAAACTCATCCTCACTAAGTCCTCACTGGCAGACTGTAGGCTCTTGTGATTGAAAGTCCAAATCCCCAGGACCTCAAAGTGTGACCTTGTTTGAAGATGAGGTCTTTACAGAGGCAATCAAGTGAAAATGAGATTATTCAGATTGGCCCTCCCCCAGTATAGCTGATATCTTTATGAAAAGGGAAAACACAGGCAGAGAAATGTAGAGGGAGATTGATGTGAAAAGACAGAGAACATGGCTGTCTATAAGCCAAAGAGAAAAACGTGCCACAGAGAACCCTAGTCCCTTCAGCCCTCAGGAGGAAACAAACCTGCTGAGATCTGAATTTAAGATTCTCACCTTGAGTTCAGACTTTTTACTGTTTAAACCATGCGGTTTCTAGTACTCTATCATGGCCTCTATAGTGAGTGAATACACCAGGCCTGAGCACAGGGTGCTCTGCTACACTGGCAGTAGGGAGCCAGACCCAGGGCAGAGGCCAGGCAGTTGAGGTCCTCTGCCTCTGAATCACTGTCACTGCCTCTGCTTTCTTGCCTTCCCACTCACTCCTGCTGCCCCATCCACACCAAGGTGCTCTCAGGCAGTTTTCCTCAAAGAACCCTTTCTTTGCTATCTGGGTGCCCAGGAACCGACAAGAATGCTGGGCCACCTTTGCAGGAGGTCACTGCAGAGATCTCACTAGGCGGCTGCAGCCTCCACACCTAGCTCTGAGGAAATAACACAGTGGGTAAACGTCAGTCCTTTTCTCTACCAGGCCCTTCTAAGGCCTCACTAGCCTCCGTTTTCTATTTCCTCAACTGCCAATTGCCTGAACTCCACCCCAGATGGGGAGGGGCTTATATTTTTCAAGCTCCCACCCCCACAAAAGGGTCCAAACCTGCAGTCAGGGTCAGATAGGGGGATCAAAACTTTGAGGCCAGCATGAAAATTTGGTAAGATCCTGTCTCAAAATAAAATTTTTAAGAAGGGCTGGGATGTAGCTCAGTGGTAAAGCACTTAGCATAGGTTCAATACCCAGCACCAACAAAAACAAAAACATAACAAAACAAACAAAAACTAAAAGCTTTACATATTAAAATCTGTGAGCTTCAACCAAAGCAGAATTTAGAGGAAAATTCATAACTTTAAAATCCAAAGATGAAGGAATTAGAAAGAAAATCAATCAACTAAGAATACGACTCAAGGGCAACACGGTCATGGAGCACTTGAGGTTTTCAATCTCCCTGTACCCTTTCCTCATAGCCAGCTGGAGTAGATAGGATATCACTAGCAAAAACAAAACAAATCCCATGGGTAACCTAACTTTTTCAGCCAAATCAGGGGTCAGGAAACCTGTCCGACCCTAGGATGTGGACAGATGGACCAACCCAGCTACAGCAGGATGTAGCCACAAAAAGAAGGTGCCCTGAGCAGAAGAGTGGGCCCACAGATCAGAGTGCATCTTGCAAGAGAAAGAATCTCCCAGCTCACAGTGGTGAGAGACAGCGAAAATAGCCATGTGTGTGGGTGGAGTGAAGAGGGTGGAACTGTTTAAGTCCCCCAGAGGCTCAGAAATACCCGGGGAACAATTCATTCCAGAAGGCAAGTGCCTCGCTCACGGATGGAAAATTACTGAAAAGGGAAAGCACAGCGCAGGAATATTACAAGCAAGTGAAAGAGAAAGCTCAGACAGTAGTGGAGGTGGGGCAGGGCAAGAAGGTCTGAAAACATCATACTGCACAGCCTGCGGGACACAGGGCTGGGAAGGTGAGAGCCACACGGCCCAGAGCCCAGGGACTGCCTGTGTGGGAGGCAGGAAGTCTCCCTGAACCAGACTTGTGTCGGCAGACAGTCCTGGCTAGACACAGGTCTGATTTTGAGTCATGCATGATATGAACAGAGCACTCTTTCTTGGGTACTTTCTGCGTGCTGGAACATGCCTTCACTTTCTGTATCCACCATCATAAATCTTCCTCACTAGTACTAACTCAGCTTTGCAAACCAGGGAATTGGAGCTCAGAGATGCTAAATGTCCCATTCAAGATCACATAGGAAAGAAAAGTGCTAAGCCTGTCCAGTTCTTTCCAGTTCCTTAAATGCAGGCCCCGTTTACCTCCGCAGGGCAGAGCCTTGTGCAACAAACTTGGCTGCAGGACCTAGATGAGTCCTTCCCAGGTTCCTCTGGCTTCCATCTGTCCTCAGCCTCAAGCACTGACTTGCCTGAGCATTTGCCACCACATCCCACTAGATGGCACCATTATTTAATTTTTCTGGTGCCTGATCGTGAACCACGGCCACCTGAAACTTCAAAGCCAGGTAAGTGGCTTTCCTGGGGTTGTATGGTGGGTTCCAAAGAAACTAGAATCATGTTACCAAAGCGGGTGGTCATGAGAGGGAGGAGAGACAGAAGGTGAGATTTATCGAAGGCCTTCTGAATGCACATCAGCCAGTTTGCATGCCTTAATATTAGTGATAGCCAATAGTGACTTGGCACTACAAGGCACGGTTGTATGCTCTGCACGAGTTTAACTCACCTAGTCCTCATGAACTAAGTACATGCCCTCAGAACAGTTAAGACCTTACCCAAGATCTCACACCTAGTGTGCGCTGTGGTCTTTTGGATAATTCAGTCCTGGCCTGTAAGATAAATGTCACTGTTACCAGCCCAGATCGATGGCCATGGATCAAGTATGAGTGAAAAACAACCCTGTGGTCTGAAGGCCCCAAGACCGTGGTGTTGTTTGGGGTGATCGTATAATCTAGTCTCTCTTCACAGATACAGCCAAGGTACGTAACTGTAGCAGTTGGTCATTAACTTTTTAGTGACTTTGGATACAGCAGGGCCTTTGAAGAAACCAGTGCTTTCCTGGGGACTGGGGGTGGGGGTGGTCTGTGATGGTTAACCTCTAAAGATGGTACTAAATAATCCTTTCCCTCTTGTATACTGCATCTCACACTGGAAGGTGAAATCTAATTCTCCTTACCTAGAATCCAAGCTGATTTTAGTAACTAGTTTGGCCATTTGAGTTACGTAAGATGACATTCTGGGACCTCCAATACTAATCCTAACCACCCTCAGCCTCTTGGAACAGTCACCTTTGAAATGCCCTATCTCAGAAAGCAGCTGTCATGCATAAGAAGCTACTACACTTTAGAAACTGTTGCTATTACTGTACTGGCCTGAATTTGGGGGGTTTTGTTGTTTATATTTTTGGGTTTTTTTTTCAGTGCTAGGAATTGAATGCAGGGCCTCATGCATGCTGGAGAAGTTCTCTACCACTAAGCTACCTTCCAAGTCTCTTTTTAAAATTTTGAGACAAAGTCTCATTAAGTTATTCAGGAAGCAACTTCAAACTTGCCATCCTAATGGAGATGAGGGTAGAGAAAATTAATTAATCAAATGAGCCATCATCTGTATAACTGAGTAACAAATGTGAAGATAACATTATGTAATACAGCATCCAGTGCTAATTCCCTACTATCTTCTCTTTAATTTTGTATTTCCTGTATTATTTTTGTGTTATTCTGGTTTATATGTCTCTATTCTTTTGTCTTTAAAATAAAAAAAAAATCTTGCCATCCTCCCTCCTCAGCCTCCTGAATAGCTGAGATTAGAGGTGTGCATAGCCATGCCAGGCTTCTTTGAGAATTATGCATATTCTGTCAATAAAAATGCATGGAGGCATATCCACATGGAGTTTTGTAAACAACATCAGAGCATTATAGATATCCTGAAACCCCCACATAGCTCCCCGAGAACCTCTGTGCAGGCTCAGGGCCAGTCTAGGCCTTGGCGGCCTTTGGCTCAATGAATGACAGAATGATGTAGTATACTTTATCCTGAGGGCACCAAACTCATGAAGGGGTGTTAAAATATGTTAGACTTGGGCATGCCACAGCAGATGTCAGTTTGGAGAGTACAGTGGCGGTAAAATAGAGAATAACAGCATGAGACCTAGAGGTTGGGAAACCAGTGAGAAAACACTGTGGAAATGCAAGGAGATTCACCATTTACCATATCCATCCATTCACCCTTCCAGTCATCCATTCACCCATCTATTCCACAAAGAGTGCTCAGTCCCTTAATATGGTTCAGTCAATATTTTCAGCTTTGGGAATTATTACTGAAAGTATGTGTACCATATTGTTTTGTTATTTAACTCATCTAATCAATGTATGCCTTGGCTGAGTTAAGTTTTTCTTTACATTTTTCCCCAACAAGAATTTGAGTGGAAATAATACAAGAGTTCTGATAAATCCTACCACTCTTCAGACAGATAAGAAAGCCTTGAGATGTCACTTTATAAGGACAACATGGAAAAGTCCAAATTCTGGTTCCCAGTTACCGACAAGTGGCAGGACATTGTCGATAAAAAGAAATACAGTACTTCCATTTGTGCACCGTCTTTTCTGTTGTAATTACCAGGAATCAAACTCAGGACCTCGCCTTTCTCAGGCAGGCGTTGTGCTGCTGAGCTATATCCCTGGCCCTGTGTACTGTCTTGAAAGCTCCCCAGTCCCCAGTCTTGCAGAAGTACAAAGCAGAGGAATTTTCTGGTCCCCCACATTTTCAGACTACCACTGCAAACTCCCTGCTGAAGCTCCCAGGAGCATTCATTTGGAGACTGAAACCGAAGCTTTCCAGAGGAGGTGGAAGAGGGAGACGGGAGGGGAAGCCTGGTTCACCAACAGAGTAGGAGAGCAGAGAGAAAGCGTTGCTGTTAGTTTTTCTGAAAGTAACCCCAGTCAAGACATCTCATTCAAAGTTGTTCAAATAGGAAAACAAAGTCGAAATCTTGTGCTGTCTTTATGCCCAGGGCTTATTGGAAGGTGGAAAATGTCGCCTTGGTTTGTAGGACAGTGCAGACAGCAGAAGCCTCTCCAGAGTCATGTGCAGTAAAGCTGTTCAGGACAGCAGGGCCTGCCTCCGATGCATGAGCGACTTGGTTTTGGGATTGGTGTTTACCTGAAAGAGGGGAGGGTTAGGATAAAATGAACAACAAAATCATGATGGAGGTGTGTGTGTGTCGGGTGTTTTTGTTCTTTTCCCCACTTTCCATCTGTCAGCAGTGGCTGGTCACCTCCACTTCCAGAGAATGCGGAAAGTGGTCTCAGCTTTCCACTCACCTGTTCTAGAATCTCAGACACTCAATCTGTCTGCCTCTTGATTTCCTTACCTGTCAGATAGGAATAACATCACAGGCCTGACGCGTTCCTGAATTGTGCACATTTTTTGAGAATATGGTTGACTGTGAACTTTGAAAAGTTAAAGGTGCTTTTAAAATACATGACTGTTGACGCTCTCCTTGTCATCTATTCCTCCCCTGACCTGTGAGTCCATTCCCCACCCCCACCCGACACAAACACATACAACTCACTCATTCATTCACTCATTCAACAAATATTTCTTTAGTACCTGTTATGTATAAGGCACTGTTTTGCCACTGAGGATACATCAGGAACAAAATAAGCCTCTTGCAGCTTTTTATTTTAGTGGGAGAAAACAAGTAAATAGAAAATACATCAGTGGTAAATGTAATAAAGAAAAAAAAGTTTACAACAAAAGCCTTAAGTTTATGTGCTACTCTGGCAAGAGACAGAAGCTGTATGCATGTGTCTATGAGTGTGTGTGTGTGTGTGTATGTGTGTGCGTGTGTGTAAATAAAGCACATAGAAGGAAAAAGAAGAGAGAAGGAGAATCTGGGAACTAGAGGAGAAGGTGTCACATAAGCCTATGTGCATGAGCATGATTTTGGCAGTGAGAATTTGGATGGAATTGTTCTGATTTTTGGAAGAACATAGAGTCCAAGACCTATTTGTCCTATGATTCATTGTTCTGGCTTTGTGTGAACTAGGGCAGAGAAAGAGTCTGGACAAGGTGCCCTGTGGGGCTCCAGTGGCAGGTAGCCCGGTTGTAGGAGCAGAATGAGAGAGGCTGGGGAGTTCCACCGGTTGGGGACCTCCCACTCAGTGCTGGTCAAAGTTGAAACAGGGACACAGTGGGACCACCCTTCCATGTTGCCTACTGTCTGTCCTATTCTCAGGCTCAGTTCCTGTGAGGATAATGACCTGGAAACTCTGCAAGTCCTATAATCACTATGCTTTCCAAAAGGTGATAGAGCAGATCCTTCTTATAATCTGTCCCAGCCAGGCCCCAGCCACCAGGCTCATGTGGGTTGTGAGGCACCACAGACCCTGTGGCTCTGACTCTGTAAGACACAGCTTCTGAAAACTTCAAGGGTACAGGAACTCCATAAGTGGTAGCTACTGCTATCAATTTACCTTAGTACATTTTCTATATTTTCATTCTGTTGTTTTCTCTAATAGAATACCTGAAGCCACATAGCTTATAAAGTAAAGAAATCATTTATTTCACAGTTCCAGAGACACTAAGTCCAGAATTGGGTGACTGTAGCTGGCAAGGGCCTCAGATGGATAAACAGAAGGGTAAGCAGGTGCATGCAAAAGGTGGAAAACACAAGGGGAAGCCTTGTTTTATAAACATTCATTGTTGCAGTGTCTAATCTAGTCCCAGGAGAAGGGTATTAAATCCTCTTAATGATCTATGCAACTCTTAATGGCCACCTCCAACCATCATCACAATGACAATCAACCTTCAACGTGAGCTTCAGTGGAACACACCACATTCAAATCATGGCACCATTTAATAGATGAGAAATCTGAAGGGGCAGTTTTTTAAAAACTTACCCAAGGTCACACTGCTAGGACATTGTAGAGC
The DNA here is from genome assembly GCA_004027595.1 of Dinomys branickii. Lineage (NCBI taxonomy): Eukaryota > Metazoa > Chordata > Mammalia > Rodentia > Dinomyidae > Dinomys > Dinomys branickii. Next base: position 24,038 of record PVLD010008496.1, read on the forward strand.
CAGGACTCCAGGATAGATCTGTTTCCAAAGATGCTTTACTGATGTTTATACAGTACATAAGTTGCAGTAGGAGTTTCAGTAGCTGATAGGAAATGGACCTTCCCGAAATTTAGCAGCTTAAGATGGTCACCAATTTTTTAGCCCACAATTTTGCAGACCAGCAACTGTGCAGGCTGATTCTTCCGGTCTTTTCTGGAGTCCTTCATGCATTCTGTACCGAGCATGCTATTGTCTTGGTGGCTCTGTTGGTGTGGACTGGCCACAGTGTGGGGTGGGGTGTGGGAGTCTTAGCTCTCCTCCACAGAGTGTCTCATCCTTTCACACGCCAGCCTGAGCTTTCCTCCATGGTGTGCAATTTGCTACTGTTATTTCTGCATTTTCCTGTCCAAAGTAAGTCTTAAGCCAGCTCGGATTCAAGAAATGGGGAAATAGGATCCACTTATTACTAGGAGATGCTGCAGAAGACACATTCAGAAGAGGAGACACAGGGAGATTTTGATGCAGCCACAATTGCAATCAGTCCTCTGCGATAGGCACTCGGTAAGCAGCAGGTGGTGTTACTGTTCACTGTTTTGGGGCGGTATCCGTCAGACAAGCCCGAGTATACCCGTGCTGGGATTGAGTTCCCCAGAGGATGTCTAGTAGGACTCTTTCAGCTACAGGGAGATGCAAATGTAATCTATTGGGAATCTTTGTCTTTGATACTCATTTTTCTGGGTTGCTATTGTAGTTTGGGTCTAAAATGTCTTCCAAAATTTTTGTATTCAGAGGTGGGGCCTGATCAGAAGGAATGGGTTACAGAGGCACGACTTGGAAGCGTGCACTCTTGTCCCTTATTTTTTGCTTCCTAGTCGTCGTGGTATGAGGAGCTGTTCCCTGCCAGGCCCTGCCACCATGCTTGTTCTGTCCTTAAACCTGCCAAACATGGACTGAACCTTCTGGAACAAAAACCAAAATAACCCTCTACCCCTTGAAGTTTTAGGTGCCGAGTGCTTTGTCCCAGTAACAAGAAAGTGCCTTATACACAGGCCATTCTTCTCCTATACCTTCACAAGTGGAAAAGGTGACCAGAAATTCCAGGCTTCCTCTGACCCCACTCAGGGCCCCTGGCTGGAGAAGAACATTTCTATCCCACACCTCAAAGAAAGCCTTGGGATGTCCTACTTGTCTGGTGCTGTCCCCAGGTCTTCTCAGTCGCAGACTGCCCAGGCCTGACGAAGGAGGGGTGTCTCTCTCCACAGGAAGCTCAGGGTACTGTTACCAAGAGATGGAGGAGAGGGCACTGAGAACACAGCTCAATAGATATCAACTGCTTTTCCTCACTACCCTTCCTCCCCAGGATCCTCTCCCTGTTTCCCCTGGATCCCCTGCCATGATCTGAAGTTTCTAGGCTAAAATGTGCTTACCAGAGCATAAGTATTTTTATGTGTTCTAAGAGCCAAAGGTGCCAAAGGTATTTCTTTGAACTCAAGCAATGTTGTCTTTACATGCTAATTGTAAAATCCTAAATAGGGATATTGTGAAAGGATAAAATGAGAACTGTTCAGCACTATTCACTTTTTCAGAGTAGAAAGTGCAAGGAATAAAAAACAAAACAACAAAACAGGACAGGCAGGAAGTCGATAAGAAGAGAGGGAGGCCTTCTGCATACAGATATACTAGATGCTTTATTTCAGGTCTGGGGGGCATCCGGGAATAAAGGCTGTGTAGAGGGCTGAAGGGAAAAGAGAATTCCTGGCTCCTGCCCTACAGAATGTTCTTACTTTTAACCTTGGGGTTCCTGTAGTTCTGACTCATAGGAACCTGCCTTCAAACACTGTTATCCCAACTTTCTGGCTGTGTGATCCTGGCAGGGTGACGAAATTTACTGTCCAACCAGGAAGGACACTTCTGAAAGTGAAAGGATATTAGTAATAACTTCAACGGAGGAAGAGGTAATGAGACTTTTTAGAATCTCATTACTGTGTCTTTATTCTTTGCATAACTATATCTAGAAGAAAACACAGGAAAATTCTTTGACTGAAGATATCTTAGATCAAAGATAGATTCCTTACATATCTTAGACATCAAAAGCATGATTCATAATGGGAAAAAATCAGTAAATTGGACCAGAAAATCTGGGAATTTCTCTTTAAAGAGATAGCAGTAAGAGAATGAAAAGATAATCCAAAGGCTAGCAGAATTTAGAAATCACATGTCATAAAGCCAGTTCTACCTGTCTTGAAGAAAGCTGTTACGAACATTTGATTACACTTTCCTATCTTAATGCTATTGCTATGTCATGGAGTAGTGTATTCATCAGGATTCTCCAGGGAAACAGAATGAATGGGAGATGGTTGGTTGGGGGGAGGGAGAGAGACAGAGTCAGAGACTTAGTCAAAGAAATTGATTATAGAAATTGGCTCACACAAATGTCCCAGAAGTCCTCTGACCAAGGGAGCTGGAGGACCAGAAGAGCTAGTAGTATAATTCAGTCTGCCCAAAGGCCTGAGAACCATGGACTCTACTGTCTAAGAGGAGGAAAAGACAGATGTTCTAGCTCACACAGGGAACAAGTTTTTTCTTCTTCTGCCATTTTGTTTCATTCAGACCCTCAACAGACTGAACAATGCCTGCTCCAGTGTACTATTTCAACTGTTGATCCCTTCTAAAACACCCACTTAGACACTCCATAAATAATATTTTCTCAGCTATCTGGGCATCCTTTATCCCAGTCAAGCTGATACCTAAAATTCTGCCAAACCATTTCCTCAATGTCTTTACCATATAACCTTCCTATCATCAATGTACAGGAGTTCCAGTCACTCCTACCTTCACCAGAACACTGTGCTGACAGTCTCAGGTTTCAGCTACCCCAGTGAATGGTACATTCTGGAATCCATTGTGATTTCACTTCTCATTTCTCTGATGACTAATAAATGTTTTTTCACGCAGTTATTGGCTGTTCATACAGAGTACTATGGGACAGTACGTGTATCCTTCGAATTAAATTATTTGCCTATACTAAATTGTATTCTCTCTTCATATATTATGAACCCAGTCCCTTTTTTTGAGAATATTTTTTTCTGGCTAATAGCATGTTCGTTAATTTTCTTAATGTCTGTTTTTCTCGATGGGTACAGGTGTATAATTTTTATAAATTATAATGTGTACATTTTTATGGTTATTTCTTTCTGCGTTCCATTTAAGAAATCTTTGTTTACCCACAAGTAGTAAAAATATTCTACCTTTAAACAGAAGTTTTATGGTTTTGATTGTTGTTTTTAGGCCTATGATCCATTTTGAAATAATTCTTGTATGTGGTAAGCAGTACATAAGGGCTTAAGTTCAAAATTTTCTCCTATGAATATCCTGTTGTTTCAGAATCATTTTGGAAAGATTTTTATTTCCCTAATTGAACAACCTTAGTGACTGAATTGAAAATCCATAGATGATACAAGTGTAGATATATTTCTAGAATCTATATTTTATTCCTTTCATCTTATTTTTTGTTTTATACTAACATCATACTGTCTTTTAGTATTTCAGCTCTATAAGTAATTTTTAAAATTAGGTGGTTTCAATTTTTCAATACAGTTCTTCTTTTTCTAACTTATTTAGGCTATTCTAAGCTTTTTGTGTTTTCATATAATTTTAGAATAAACTTGTAAATTTGCACCAAAAATTCTGTTAGGATTTTGATATAGGTCAATTTGGGGCAAAATGGATATCTTAAAGATTTTGAGAATCTCAGCATATTTATTTAGGTCTTCTTTAATATGCCTTAGCTATATCTCATAATTTTTAAAATAGAGATGTGTTGGTGCCAAGCACAATGGCACATGCATGTAATTCCAGCACTTGGGAAGCTGAGGCTGGAGGATTGCTATGAATTTGAGGCCAGCTTGAGATACATAGTGAGTTCAAGGCCAGTCTGAACTATAGAGTGAGAAGTTGTCTCAAGAAACAAACAAATGAAAAACCCAGAATGGAGATGCTTTGAACTTTAAAATGATGTTTGGCCATGAAGTATGGCTTTTATTTTATTTTGGGTAGACTTCCGATCAAATAAAGAAATAAAGCTTTGCTCATTCTTCTCATGAACAAATGATGAATAATTACTAAAAGTAAGGCAATGCTAATCACTACTTACCCAAAAGGCAGGTCAGATTATTAGCTCCCTAAGGATAAGAGAGGGTTTCTTTACCTGGTTTAAACATTCCTTACCTGGTTTTCATTCCCAGGTGGAACTCACATAATATTTTTAAAGACTCATTATATCTCTCAGCCGATTTTTACTTGTTCTCCAAGACTTAGCTCAAGTGGCATCTTGTCTAAGAAATCGGCTCTAATGACAGCCTGCTACCCATGCTGAGCTAGTGCCTCACAGTGTCTCCTGCAGAACCCAGTGTTTACCTCTGTCTTAACTTGTGATTAGTTGGGCTCTGAGTAGTAGAGTGCTAAATAAAACACAGTGACTTCAATGCACAGGAGTTTACTCACTCCCGGAAACAGCCGTCTGGAGGTAGGTAGCCTGAGGCTGGCACGGCAGTCCCGGAAGGTCGTCAGAAACCCATTCTCTTCTCCTCTCCGAAGTCCTCACTGAATGGTTCTCGTCCTCCAGGTCACCTCCTGATCCAAAATGGCAGCTAAAAATGCAGTTATCTGGTCTGTAATACAGATACCATGGGGATCAAAAGTCTTTAAGTAGTCTTCCAGGTGGCCTGAAGGGCACTTCCACTTCTAGGGCATTGGCCAGCAGCTGATCAGGGAAGGACACCAAGGTAAAGAAATAGGGGCATTATTGCCTTTATCTTGGGTAGCAGTGCTCTCCACTGAGCTTCAGGTTTCATTTACTATGGTCAACTAGTTCTTTTTTGTATTTTATGAAAAAATAAAATAAGTTTTCAAATAAAAGAATAGCAATAGTTATTACACTATGTATCATTATCTTCAAAGAAGTTAGTACAAGACATAAACCAAAAGAATTCTTACCAAAAAGAAAGATAATAACAAAACTTTCTTTTCAACAAAGTAGGATAAACTATTAGTATAAATGAAACAAATTAGCATATGTATTGAGATATTTTTAAAACAATGGAATATATAGTTTGGGGAAGTATCTAAACTTGTCCCTACTTTCTATTTATCTCTTGTCTATTTTACTCTTTATTTATACCTATATACATAATAAAGGAGAAACCATACAATATTTGAGCTTGTGTGTCTTGTTTCACTTAACATTGTGTTCTCAAGTTGCATCCATTTACTTATGAATGCCTCCCTTTTCTGTCTTTATGGAAGCATAGTACTCCATTATGTATAAATATATTTTCCTTATCCATTCATCTATTGATAGATATATAGACTGTTTCCAAGAGCTAGCATCTAGCCATGCTGCTATAAACATGGATGTTATGGTTGAGCTATTCTTTTTGCTTGTTTGTTTGTTTGTTTGTTTCGGTACTGGGGATCGAACTCAGGACCCTGCACTTGCTAGGCAAGCGGTTATTCCACTGAGCTATATCCCCAGCCCAGGATGTTATGGTTGATACATTGTGTCAACTTGGGGAGTCTAGAGGTTTGGCTGAGTGATTCAGCAGGAAGCCAGGGTGCTTACTTTGGTACATCCTGAGCCTGTGGAAGAGGAGGGCATGGAGACTGTGTGAGTGCTACATGCCCCCTGGGTGGGGTTAGCCTGTTTACAATGTAAGGGAAGAAAAGAGGCTGCTTGCAGCCATTCCTCTCTCTTGTGCTGGTTGCTTTTGCTGTGCTCTACCGCCTTGAACAGTTTGCCCTCTGCCATGTGCCACTCTGCCTCTGAACCAGCCAAGTATGGACTGAGACCTCCACAAACCGTAAGCTAAATAAACCTTTCCTTCCTTCATTTTGGGTGTTGAGTATTTTGTCTCAGCAATGAGAAAAAAGTAACCAAGACAATGGATGTACATGTATCTCTGGGTTATGATGATTTTAACTCTTTTGAGGAGGTATCTATGAATAGAAGAGCTGTGCCCAGTGGAATTTCTACTTTTAGTTTTTTTGAGGAATCTACACACTGATTTCCATAGTGGTTGTACTAGTTTACATTCACACCAGCAATATAATAGAATTGCCTTATCCCCACATCCTCACATGCATTGATTATTATGAGATTTTTTATGATAGCCATTCTTCTGGGGGGAGATGATATCTAAGTATAGTTTTCATTTGCATTTCTCTGATGGTTAGCGATGATGAACATTTTTTTCATGGATTTACTGGCAGTTTGTACTCCTGAGAAGTGTCTATTCATTTTGGTTGCCAAAGTAAGCATTTTTGATTGGGTCTCTTATTTTGGGGGGGTCTAATTCTTTTGAGTTTTTTATATTAATATTTTTTATATTAATCCCCTGTCCATGGAAGAGCTGGCAAAAAATTTTTCCCATTCTGTAGATTGTCTCTTTTCTCTGCTGATTGTCTCGTTTGCTGAGACAGCCAGTTCTTCCTGCAAGCTGCCCCTAAAACATCATTTTGTAGTTGCCTGGTTATCTGCCTGTGCTATAGCAATGTCTGCTCTGGTTATCTAGTGCAGTTCCTGGCATGCTGCAGGGACTCAGACAAATGTTATCTTTTGTACTGAGGTTTACCACACATACACGAATGTACTAATCTTAAGCACATATCCTAATATATATACTTGTACAACCACTACCCACATCAAGATGTGGATCATTTCCCAAAGATTCCTTCATGCCACTTCCCTGCCAACTCCTTTCAGAGGTATCCACTATTCTGATTTCTCTCACCTTGATTACTTTTGCCTGTTCTTGAATTTTATTTTTAAAAAATCATATGGCACCCTATGTTTTAGCTAAACCAACTACACTGTAATAATATCTACAAACAGTGGCCATTCATTTGAGATTTTTCTGGGCTGGGCTTCATTTTGAATAGGTTATTACACAAATTTACTTGTAAAATATAGCAATCAGTCACATGACAATGTTTTAGTCCATGATGGAGGGATGATTTCATATAATTACATCATTGTCTTAGTTTATGAACGTACGGTCCATGATGTTCTAGCAACAATGATATTGCCTAATGATGCATTTCTCAGAAATGCATTTCCCCACAGCTGATAAATACATGGATTCTTCACTGGCATTCCAGAAGCTGTGAACAGACAAGTTACACAGTCCAGTTCCCTTTCGTCTGAAACATTCTGCAATAAAGTTTGCTCCTCTATCCTCATTTTAAAAGAAACGTGCCTTAAACTCTCCCCCCCATTAAGCCTTCTGCTGCAGGTCTAAGTGTGCCAGGGCAGTGGAAATGCATTTTATGGGAACACTGATGGCAGTGGGACATACACAAAAGCTGGCAATGGAGACTGACAGACCTGAGGCCTGCCATGGGGAGCACCTGCAGCTGGCCCAGTATGATCCTGTGTCCCAGTTCAAACTACCCAGCTGGCAGACTCTTGCCTCTGCCACCACCCCCACTACTGGCAAGGAAGCACCACCCTCCTCACCAGCCGTCAGCTCCTTCTTGATTGGCCAGAACCTGAAAAGTGGGCCCCAGCTTTGTTAATCAGGCCCAGCAGGGTGTGGCAAAAGCTTGGCAGAAATGTGAGCCACAGACAAAAGGCTGTCGGAGAGGGTCTAAAGGGAAGGCAGTGCTTCTTTGTAGCAGAAGCAGAACATCTCCCTCCTGTATAAAAAATGACCCCATTTTTCCTGGGAGCCACCCTAAAAAGTTTGTCCTGCCACGTGCCAAGCTTTGGCCACAACTAGGAAGTTAACAAGAACAAAGGGAAGGGAGAAGGGAATGGGGAGGGTCAGAAGAGCCCACACAGTGAAGGGGCAATCGCTCTCTTTCACAGGAAATGGGGACACATGGGAATGATGGCATTAAAGCCAGGTGCTGTCTGCCTTCTCCCCTTCAGCTCCAGAGACATGAGCATACCGGACAAGACCCCAGGAGGCAGAGCTCAAGGTCAACATCAGAGGTCCCAGGTGACTGCTGGGAGGTATCTCAACCCATTCCCCAAGGTGGGTGGAGAAGGCAAGACGGGGTCTCCCGTTTCATGTTCTACTCCTGACCTAGTCCTGAGTGCCACACGTTACTCCTGCCCCTCTCACATGCTTGAGGAAAGGGGCAGCGCACCTTTCTAGTCTCAGAAGTGACTAGAAAGAGAGGTTGCATCTCCATTTGTGCATCTGAGTACACTATAGTGTGGGTACTGGTTGAGGAGGCTCTGTCCTCTGTCTTACTCAAATAACTCTCCTTTTAAGGCCCCTCGTGCTGAAATATGTCCTCCCAAATTCATGTGTTGAGTCCTAGAGTCTAAGACTTCCACTGGCCATTGTTATAGTATGGTTTAGATCTAATGTCCCCCAAATTCTCATGTGTGTGGAAGATCATTTGATCATGAGGGTGTACACCAGAGGGTTTATCCACTGATGAGTTCAGTAGCTAAATATGCTGTTAACTGGGCCCTGGTCGAAAAAGGAATGGCATCAGGGGATGACCTGACTGGGTTAATCTCCCCTCGCTGACTCTTCCCTTCGCGCTCTGGTTCCTTACCACCATGATGTGAGCAGCCATCCTGTCAGGTCCCTTCCACCATGCCATCTGTGCCCTAGAGCCCACTGACCGTGGACTGGCATTTCTGAAACTGTGAGCCAAAATAAACTTCTCTTTCTTTAAGTTGTCTGTGTTAGGTATTGCGTTTCAGCAACAAGGAAAGTGACTAAAGACGCTATATTTGAAGAAAAGTTATTTAAAATGTGAAATCAGATAAAATGACGCGTGGGTAGACTCCGGGCCAGTATGACTGATGTTCTTCCAGGAGAGAAAGAGACATCAGGAGCTGCACTTGCACAGAGGAAGGTCATCCAAGGACACAGCAAGAAGGTGACCATCTGCAAGCCAAGGAGGAGGCCTCAGTAGGAGCCAGTCCTGCTGACACTTTGATCTTGGACTTCCAGCTTCCAAACTGTGAGGAAATCAATGTCTGTTGTTCACATTTCTCAGTCTACAGTGCCTTGTAATGGTAGCCCAAGAAAACTAATAGAAATCCTAGCTTCTCAAGGAAATGAGCTTGATTTTTTCTATCCTAACAAGCTCCATTTTATTATGACAGATTCCTGTTTTCTTAAAAACCTTCCAGCAGAAGGCCCTAAAGTTCTTCCTGGCACACTCCCACACAACACAGCTCCCTCACATCTGAAAATGCCCAGTCCATCTTCCTGGAAGCCCACCCAGAGAGTTTTCTTTTTATTTGTTTGTTTTATTTTGACCCATCCAAACAGCAGCTTCCTGTAAGAAATTGTTCTATCTCAGAGGCCACTATCAGGCCTGGGCGGGACAAGTGTGCCTTGACGAAACTCCCTGTGTGAGTTGGATTTACCACCTCCAAGGTGAAAAATCACCTGGTTTAAAACAAATACCATAGTCCCAGAGCATGGCAGCACATGCCTGTAATCTCAGGACTCCCACAGGCTAAGGTAAGAGGATCAAAAGTTCAAGCCCAGCCTAGGCAACTTAACGACTTAGTGAAACCTTGTCTCAGAATGAAAAAGTACAAAGGGGTTGGGGATGTAGCTTAGTGCAAATGCTCTTGATACAAGCCCTAGTACAACAAAATAAGGGCTGAGGATAGGCTCAGGGCTCCCTGGGTTCCATCCGCAGTACTGCACTGTCAAGTTTGCCCCACTTTGCAAGAGTAGACGGCAACCACTTTACCATTCTGCACAGGCTCCCGCAGGGGAAGAAGAAAGTAGTTTCGTCCTAAGGTTACACTCTGTGGTCATTGTTGCAGCCTCCACTGTCATCAGCTTTGTATTGCTGTGAATGTTACCGCAGTCTCCAAACCCAGGTATGATTCCCAGCTCTGAAAAGGCCGCTTTCCCCTGCCTAGAGAAAACTGCGGCCCCCACTCCTGGGGGACATTCGTGCTGAAAGGGCCCTGTGTCTTAGAGGCTGCACATAATACCCAATTATCCCCTGGCCTCCCGGGGGAGAGAATGGAGAGGTGAGGCCTTTCAAAAGCCAGCATCCCTCCAGGCTCCATTATGGGTAGCCTCACACAGCCGCCTTTCTCTGGAGGCCCAGAAGGTCGCGGGCCATGGGGCCACAGAGCAACCTCCCTCCCCGTCCCAATCCAACCAGGGAACCCCAGCTTCCATTCTTAGCTACAGAAAGGAAGCCAGAGGACCTTGCGGCAGAAACCAAGCACCTCATAGAGATGCCTTCTGGCCACCTCTCCCAGAGCTTCAGACAAACCCACAGAGAAGTCCAAGATTGCTCTGAGCTTTGTAAACCCTTTTCAACTGCCCCGAGCCCCAGTCCCATGCAGATATTCTCTCAGCATCCTGCACTGTCTGTCCTGCTCATCACTCTTCTGGGGCTTCTTCTCTGCTGTGTCTCTCAACCAGATTAGCAAGTCCTCAAGGACAGGAAAGACAGCCTCTCCATGGCTAGCTTTGCCTTCCCTCAGCCTTTAACATGTGCTGAGTTCACAATAAATGCAATGCAATAATGTCTCAAGTAGAGGTGACTAGCAGATACTAGGAGATAAGGCGTTTCCTCACTTCCCAATTTGAATCTCTGGGCCTTACGCCCGTACCCCTTTCTAACCTTAGAGATACTTAAATTTTTAATAGTGAGCATATGGGTAATGAGAAGCATTTATCCGACATTCTACGAGTATTTACAGGAAGTAGTACCTTGTAGTATTTAAGGATAAGAGGTACTAATGTCAGAAATTTGAGTTCCAGTTCTGGAATTTACTACTGGGCTAGGTTTGCCTTTCTTAGTCTTGAGTTTCTCATTTGCAAAATGGAGGCAATATTAGTGCTTAGAGCCTTGATTTGTTGTGATAATTAAATGACATAATGGAGGTGATATTCTTAATATGGTGCCTGGCACATAGTAAATGCTAACTCCTACATCTTTTGGCCAATCTGATGCAAGTGGGCATAAGAAAGAGAATAAAGCAAATATATTACTTTAAAACTTGCAATTTGTAGAGAAGCAGACCCATAGAGACCCTCATACAGTAAGATCCTAACTGCAATATAGAGATGTAGACAGGATATTTTATAGAGTCAACAAGAAGCCTAACCAGACTTCCTCAAAGGAAGTAAGAACTGAGCATAGGATGCCAAAAGGGCTGGAGGGAATGGCAGTCCAGGCAATAGAAGCTGAATGAACCAAGGTACAAGAGCCAAGGTCAGACCCAACCTACTAAGTACATGCATGGGAAAGAGGGTATTGGTGTTTGGTATTGCTGGAACATTCAATAGAAGGCAGGAAGTAGCACATAGTATGTGATTCACCAGCTATCTCTTCTTTGCCTCATCACTAGTGGTGGTCAACAGAGGTGCCTCAGAGTGAGAGATGCAAGGATTGAGTACCTCCTTGGTGTCTCCTGCTCATCTGCTTTAGGAAGCATGTTCCTAAAAGATAGGAAAGAAGTGAAAGATGGAATCTGCTTGGGATCTGAGACTGTGCAAGTAACAGTGTGTTCCACAAGCCCTGCACCAGCACTAAGCCCACAGGACTGAATGGCTGGGTCACCACCAGGCTGAGATCTCCACCCCCAACCAGGAAACCAGCTGGGCAAAGGTCTAGAAGAGGATCCAAGTCTCAGGTGAGACTCCTCCTTCTTCCTGCCTTCTTCCTTGGTCAGAGGCCTGCATCTGGAACTCAGTGTATCGAGATCATTGCAGACCTCTCCCTACACCACACTGAAGGATGAGTTCACTAAGTTTGACGGTCCACTGGTGCAGGAGTGCTCTTTTATACTCCTGTGCAGGGGCTGGAGTTATATCTGCATGTTCGGTTCCTCCCTGACTACCATATAAGGAAATGCTTTGGCACTAGGTCATATACCTTCTGGTTCTGTTAGGCACTGCATTGTGGAGCCTGCTACTGCCAGCAAGAGTGATGGGTACATGAAGGTGATAAAGAAAGAGGGAAATGTACTCACCCTCTGACATTAGAGAGTCCCAAGTAATCCCAGTTTTAGTTCTTAGAAAACACACAAATTTTCTGAAAGCCTTTGTGCTCCTTTGTAAAATGGAAACGATAAGAACAGAAATTACACAGGGGTCTTGGAAGGATTCAATAACATAATGCACATAACAATTTTGTATATACTAAATATTTGAGAGGTTAACCACAATTATTGCTAATTATTGTTATTCAAGGATTAGTGCTATTATCCCACTCATGAGTTTCATTCCATACCGCATATCAGGTACTTGGACAGGTTTTGGAGACATTGAGGCAAATAAGACATAACAGTTATCTCTAGGGATTTATGCTTTGGTGGTGGAAGGAGATGAATAAAAAGATGTCACAAATCAAGGAATAAGCACTATAGCAGAGGTGAGCATGGGAGATGTAGGAACCCAGAGGGAGTTTAACCAGTGTGGCAGCACGGAGGAGGCAGCAGTTAATCGCTTCTTGGAGGATGCAGCTTACACACTGAATCCTAAAGCATAGGGAATGTAAACCCAGGAAAGGGGCAGGGGAAAATGAGCAATGGCTCAGGAGACTGTTTCAGGTAGCATGAATGAGGGGATGATTACATCTATTGGCACATGTAACCCATAGGATGTCCTAGCAATAAAAAGAAAATGTAATTTGGTGATCAGGGGGTGCCATCTGACTTAAAACCTATGCCAGAGTAGAGGATTCTGATTGCTTATTATCAGTGAATGTGGTACAGTGTGCTGGTTGCCCCCAGATTTCCACATTTGTCTTCTTACCAACAGGATCCCAGATCACTGAGTGCAACAAATACTTGGATAAAAATCTATTTCCAAGCCTAACTTGCATATGATGGCCAATGAAATATGTACACAAATTCTTTTTTTTTATAGTGAACAATTCAAACATGTACAGAAGTGCAGAAAATAGCATAAGAACATGCACATACCCTTCACATAATTTCTTAGATATCCACACTGGCCTTTCTTGTTTTATCCTTTGTTTTGTCCTCATGCTTTTTCCTAGATTATTTTAAAGCAAAAGCCAGATGTTATATTATTTCCACTCATAAATAATTCAGCACATTTCTCCAAGAGCTGAAGACTTTCTTTTTTAATATAACCGCAATGTCAATATGATACCTAACAAAATTAACAATAATTCCTTAGTATCGTGTAATATGTAATCTGTACTTAATTGGGAAATATCATTAGGGAAACTAACTTGGTAGAGAACCAGGTATGCCTGTGCCCCTCTTGCCATGACTTCTACTGTTATCCAGTGTTCAGGTGACCAAAGCAGTCACCATTGTATGGCTAGGAGCCAACTCTGAGAGGGGAAGCTATGCACGGAGGAGGGGAAAGAGGAAGAAGGAGGGAGCCAGGGCCCTGACTACCCAGCAGCCATCACACCAACAAGAGACTAGGTCATTCTGGTCTACACTGTTTCTCAGCCTTGCATTTTTTCATCTTTCCTCCTTCCTTCCTTTCTGTCTTTCTTTCTTTTATAAAAATAGATCTTATTTTGGGGGTGCTCTTAGATTTACAGAAAAATTGAGCAGCATGTACACAGAGTTCCCCAATTCCCCCTCAGTAGTTCCCAAGTTTTCCTCTAGGATTAACATCATCCAGTCATATGGTGCATTTGTTGTAATTAGTGAACCAGTATTAATGATTACTAAGAATGTGATTTGCAGGAGCATGGCTACTGGGCTGTGAGGTAAGAGAATGTTTAGTTCTACAACAAGCTGCCAAAACATCTTATTAACTACCTTATTTCCATTGTTTACATTAGGGTTTCCTCTTGGTAGTAAACATTCTTTAGGTTTTAACATAGGTATAATGACATGTATTCACCGTTATAGTATCATACATACAAGTTTAATTGCTCTCAAAATCCTCTTTACTCTGCTTATTTGTCACTTCCTGTGTGTTCATGTCTGTGTGTGTGCATGTGTCTGTTTTGCTGAAAACCTAACTGAACGATATTTTTACTAGTCTTATAGTTTTGGCATTTTAAAGAATGCCATAGAGTTAGAGTCACATAGTATATTGCTTTTTCAGATTGGTTTATTTCACTTAGCAATATACATTTTTAGGTTCCTCTCTGTCTTTTTATACTTGATAACTCATTTTTTAAATCACTGAATAATGCTCCATTGTCTGGTTGTACTACAGTTTGTTTATTCACTCACCTATTAAGAGACATCTTGGTTGCTTCCAATTTTTGGCAATTATGAATAAAGCTGCTATAAACATTTGTGTGCAGGTTTTTGTGTGGACATAAGTTTTCAGCTCATTTGGGTAAATGCCAAGCAACATGATTACTGAATTGTAAGGTAAGAATATGTTTAGTTCTGTAAGAAGCTGTCAAACTTATCTTCCAAAGCAGCTGTACCAATTTCTTTTTTTAATATGAGGTGAAATTCCTATCATTTTAAAGCCACTATAATCTGTGTCTCTGTTATTAGCAGCTGAGTGCAATTCTTAACTGATATGGTAGGAATGTGCCTACTAAGGTCTGATTATATGCACAGAAATCCTCCACCAACACACTACATGTCTTTGTCATCTGAACCAAAAAGTCAGAAGAAAATGCTTACCTAATTACATGTTATTATCTATTGATGTTTCTTTTTTCTCAAAAGAAGGTCAGGAGGGATTGTCAAGTGTGTAACAAATATATGATTGTCTCCTACTCTAGCTCTCTACTAACAATTGCAAGACAAAAAATGTTTGGCTTGTCTTGTAATTTACATCCTGTTAACAAGTTGCTATGGCTTAGATCTATAATGTCTAAAAAGTATCAAGGTCAGAGATGAAGCTTTTAAAAGGTGATTGGATCATAGGGTGCTATAGTCATCAGTGGACTAATCCATGGACGAGTGCACAGCTGAATGTGCTGGTTGAAGGAGGTGGGGCCAGGGGTTGTGACCTCGAAGGATGTATTTTTGTCTCTGGCTTATTCTCCTCTCTCTCTGCTTCCTGGTTGCCATGGGTTGAGCAGCTTCCCCCCACCAGGATTCTTCCACTGTGCCATTTCTGCCTTAGAGCCAGGCTACCACGGACTAAATCCTTTGAAACCATGAGCCAAAATAAATCTTTTTTCCTCTGAGTTGCTGGTGTCAGTTACTTTGGCCCATCAATGAAACAGCACCTAACACAGGAGTTCCACCAACTGCTCTTCATTAAGTCCCTGTAAGCCATTTGTTTAATAATTTGTCCCACTTGTTGTTTGAATTGCTCTGGTCTTTATAATTTTAGCAAGATTAAGGATAGTAGTTTGATAGTTGAGTCTGCATCTTTTCCCACTTGGAATCCTGATATACTGAAGTGAGCAAATATTCCCTATTACTATTATACAGTAATCAAAATCATTTTAGCAACTTGATTTGGTTTCATGCTGAGCAATAGATGTGTTCTGAGGGAGCTATATATACACCATATTGTTATAAATTAATTCCTATTTTAAATGAATGAGGGAAACTCATCACAGAAGATGATAAGTCAGTCAATTCCTCTGTAAAACAAATAATTCCATTATATGAATAATCACCCTTTAATTTAGTTCTCTATAAATATGAAATGTTCAAAACTTGAGGCTTTTAATTTTTTTGTATACGGAGATTAGAACTGAATGTTTTACACCCTGTTTCTTTTTTCTTTATCCTCATTATCATCATCATTGTCTTCATTGTTATCAGTTGTCATCACCAGGAAAGCATGAACATTTAAAACCTAGAACTGCATTATTAGAGATTGTTCAGCCCACTCAGAAAAGAAGACCTTGCCTTTATTCCCAGTGCTCTGGAAAGCTGAGGCAGGAGGGTTGGAAGTTCAAGCCCAGCCTGGACAACATAATGACTTAGTGGAACCCTGTCTCAAAATTTAGAATGCAAAACAACACAAAGCAAAAAAGGCTGGGGTTGGGAATTTAGCTTAATCCCAAAACCCTAGTACAACCCCCAATGCCGAGAGAGAGAGAGAGAGAGAGAGAGAGAGAGAGAGAGAGAGAGGGAGGAAGAAAGAAAGAAAGAAAGAAGGAAGGAAGGAAGGAAGGAAGGAAGGAAGGAAAGAAAGAAAGAAAGAAAGTATGCTAAGGAATTCTGCAGCTTCTTCAGTATCCACTTTCAGTTTTATGTAATGATAATCTGGTTATGAGACCTTGGGAAACCACTAATAATGCAAACTCTGTGAGATGCTTACTCATCTGTAAAATGTGGATAAAGGTACATTACTTATAGGGTTGATTTGATGATAAAATGAGAGAACAGATTTCCTACCCCATATCACATGCTCAGTTGACGTTAGCTATTATTTTTGCTATTAGGAATAGTGTCATTAAATGGAACAGGGGTAGGCAGGCCCTCGTCCTAAAAAATAATGATCGTATCACAGCCATGAAGATGACTACTGTGCCTAACAAACAAATGGAAAATGACGTTTTGACAAAAATGTGAAGAAATTTGAACACTTTTGCACCATTATGGGAATGTGCAGTGTTATAGCCAGCACAACAAACAGGAAACTGTTTCCTCAAAAAAAAAAACTAAACTAAAATAGAATTACAGTCTAACAATTCCACTTCTGAACAGATACTTACAATTGACAGCAGGGATTCTGAGATACTGATACAGCCATGTTCATAACAGCATTAATAAAAATAGTAGATTAAAAAGTGGAAGCAACCCAAGTGTCCATCAGCATATGAGGAGATAAAACATGCCATAACATTCAAGAAAACATTATTCAGCCTTAAAAAAAAGAGAATTCTGACACATGCTTAAAAATGTGTGAATCTTGAGGATATTGCTAAGTAAGAGAAGTCTGGCACAAAAGGACAAAAAACCATATGACTCCATTTATACCAGGCATCTGGCATGGTGAACCCCATAGAGATAGAAAGAAGGCTGGTGCCTTCCAGGGCTGGGGTGAGGAGAGCACGGGGAATTAACCTTTAGTGGATATAGTTTCAGTTTCACAGGATGAAGAGTTCTGGAAATGGACGGTGCTAATAGTAGTAACAATACGGATACACTTACAGCAACTGAACTATATGTTTTATGATGGTTAACATGGGCAATTTTACATTATGTGAAACCGACTACAATTTGTAAAAGAAAACAAAAGCCAGGCATGGTGGCAGACATCTGTGATTCTAACTGCTTGGGAGGCTGAGTCAGGAGGATCAAAAGTTTGAGGCCAGTTTGGGCAGCTGAGTGCAATCCTGTTTCAAAATTTTAAAAAATAAAATCAAATCAAAAGAACTAGGGATGTAGCTAAGTGCTCCCTGGCTTCAATCTCCAGTACCACACAAAGAATTAAAAATAACTGAAATTCTATGGTTGAGAATTGTCTACACCTAGGAAATGAGAACATAGTAGGGGAAAGGAGCTGGTAACGAATGGAGAGCAGCACTGTGGATGGCCTGGGATGTCCTCTGGTGGAAGGGGATTCTCTCAATTCTCCACTTCCTACAGCAGATGGCTAGGTCACTCAGAATGTGCTTGCACTTGACAATATGCCTCCAGCTAACTCGATAGCCAAGCACCTTCCCCAAATACAGCTTAGGTTAAAACCTGAGACTAGATAACCACAGCTTCCAGAAATGGGCCCTACCCAAGAAGCTGGCATTCAAAAATTATAACCCGGTTGATAGCAGGAGAATAGTTCACTGGTGCCAGCTTAGTAATTAAATTACAAGGTGATTATTAGTCTGCTCAGGCAAGAAGATTGCATCTGAGTACTATAAGCAGCCTCAGACTGAAACTCCTCCCAGAAAAAAAAATAACCTGTAACTAATTTAATGTCATTTCCTACCAATTATAGATGCCCTCTAGTGACTAGAAGGTTGTCATAGTGATATGCCCACTGAAGGAGTATGTTTGATAAGGCCTGAGAAATAAAGTATATCAGAAAGGGAATGTACTGCATCTTATCCTTGCATCAGGCCAAAATTGTTTTCTAGGGGTGAGGAGGAGACAGCCTGCTCCTTTCTCTTCTGTGGGTGGCTCCATGGAGGTTCCAGACGAGCTGACCACTTCTCCCGCTGCCTAATTAAGAGAGTAGCAGCCCTGGCATTTCCCCTGAACTGCTGTTGTCCGCAGGGATGGTCCCATTCCACATCAGCCAAAGGCCTCTTTCCTTGTTTCTCTGAAAAGTTGTTTTTGTTTTGCCTCTTCCTTCAAGCCATCTCCCTTGACAAATTCAAAGATCAATCACCTCCAGACCAGAACCCATTCATTCAGTCACTTTCCTCTACACAAAATATGTAAGGGTTTTGCAGACCCTTTATTCAAGTACTGCACTTGACAAAAATCCACCACCTGTACAGGTGCTTAGTGGAGGGCAATGTTTAGAGCTGTGCTGATACCACAGGCATGTTTCAGAGAGGCCGCTGGTGAAGCAAACTCTGCCAATTAGATCTGATGTGGCTTGCAGCAGATATGCTGCCACTTAAGAGAACCATGCTTACTCCTTTTGGAAAAGGGGTCACCACCTCATAAAGCGTCTTCGGCGTCAACTCCTCTTCTCCTGTCCTAGGTATGGATTAGAATGGGCAATTTAGCAAGCAAGCTCTGTCTCAAAATTTTAAAAGGGAAGCGGTGGGAATGTAGCTCAGTGTGAAGGCTCTGGTTTCAATCCTGAGTAACAGAGCAAGGGGGGGGGGAGAGGGAGAGAGAGACAGAGACAGAGAGACAGAGACAGAGACAGAGAAAAATAGAGACAGAGAGACAGAGAGAGAAAGCCATCTCCAATCCTTTCTGGAAAGCGTAGAGTATAAACAAATCTGATACTAGAAACAGAGTTGGGATATTTGAAAGCAGAAAAGAGGAAGCAAAATGCTGGCTCCTCTTCATGCTGAACCCCCAGTGACCACACCGAGGACAGGGATCTTGGTACAGGTCAAGAGTGGATCCCACAGATTGGGCCGGCCTGTACTGTTTGTTGGAATTACCACTTGGCAACAAACTCTGACTTCAATGTCCTGGGGTCATACAGTAACTTCAAACCAAATTGCTCAGATTTTTGTTTGCCTTCCCACATAGTTTTAGTCCAGAAGATCAACAAAAACTAAAAACAATAGAAAGCAAAGATAAAAACTAGCCTGATTATGCGTGAAGTGCCTTATATGGTCTTTAATGTTTCTTCTCTTTTTTTGGTACCAAAAATAGAATCAGGACCTTGTGCTTGTCTGGCAGGTGCTGAGCCACTAAGCTATACCACCTGCATATCTTTAATTGTTATAGCAACCTGCTGAGATATGTTCTATTGTTCTTATGCTTTATAAAAAAAATTGAAACTTAAAACCTGGAATATGTCTCAGTGGTGCAGTGCCTGCTTGGCAAGCATGAGGTCCTGAGTTCGATTCCCAGTGCTTGAAAAAAAATAAAAGAAGTCATTGAGTTGTTTAGGTTTGTGGGTTATAAAGATCAGCTGCCTCTGAGTCAAGCCTTGAACTAGGTACGCATCACTGTAGGGACTTACTGCCTCTGCCTCTCTTGTCCTGATCTCCTTCCCCTGCGAATTCCTATTTCTCAGCTCCTGCCCTCCTGCCACTGTTACCAGAAAGGCCCTGTCCAGCCCCTGCCTTCTCCCAAGCCCTGGCTCAACCGCTTGTCCTGTGGATCCATCCCACCTCTGAGCTTTTGAGAGTTGTCTTTTCCCTGAATAACCACTCTGTGTGCACAATACTTACAGCTTGTTTTGAATTTCTGTTTAAACTGCATCTCTCTTCAGAACTAAGCTATGAAGTTCCCTCAGCCCAGCTTAGTGCTTATTTTTATGCTTACTTGTCATTCGTGATATCTTGCAGTGAGTGCATTATATGTACTTAGTAAATACTATAGCTAAAATGTTATTTAAGTTATTTTTCAAACGTTGCCTATGTGGACTTTTTAACAACACAGAAAATACAAAAATTTTTATTAAATAACTAAAGCATGATGTAAAATATATAAGCAATGTCACTTCAATTACTATAATTACACATAATAAATCACTTGTTTAAAATACAAAAAATACTAGGATAATAAGTCAATAAAAGGCATGAACACTTATTCAGATTTAGCTACCTCTATCTTCAATATTTCCTGCAGTTATTTCTTTCTGAAATCATTTTATTATTAACAAATTAGAGAATGTGATAAACATTCAAATTCCAGAGTGTGGTATGTAGGTCCTGAGTGTGCATGTCCCAAAACAAGTCATGGGATCCCAGAATAGAACACTGTGATATTTACTTTTATGTTAAAAATATACAAAAAGTAAACCTCCCTAAGAGTGAAAGGGCTTTTGAAATATTAACTTACAAAAGATTAAGTTCTTTAGAAATATTTATCTTTAGAACATCATTTAATATGCCTATTTTGGTGGAAATATTAAATAGATAAATGCATTGTATACATATATATTTCATGGATATTAACTTTTAAGCGTTTTTTCAGTTCTGGGGATTGAATCTGGGGCTTTTACACGAGCTACATACCGATTTGTCTCTGTCTGTCTCTATTTTTTTTAAAGTTTGAAACAGGGTCTCACTATATGGCTGAATTACCCAAGCTGGACCCAAACTTTCAATTCTTTTGCCTCATTCTCCCAGAGTGCTGGAATTGCAAGCATGTCCCACCACTCCTGGCTAAAACAGTTTTTCTGGCGGGTGAGCTAGATAAACAAGGATCACTGTTCTATGGCATAAAATCGTATGAGGCATTATATATACCCAAACATATGCACTCACATCTCTGAAGCCTCAGATCAAAAGAAAAAGACATCTTCCTTGTAAAATATACCAGCAGGGAAGAATCCTGCTCCCAGCAATTTCTGCAACTGGAGGGGACAGTTCCCTGGGGAAACCAGAGAAGGGGTATCCTGAGTTCTGAGGTGGGCAGTGTGCTCAGCTCACTGGCTCCAAGGTCCATAGCTCCAGGGGCACCAACATCATGTAAGTCCAGTTAAGTGCTCTCAGCACATTCTTTCATCTCTTCTAGCCTATTTTTTCCAGTGTCAACTAGATGAGAAAAAGCATCAAATGTGTTTTGCTTATTAGCCTAACAGATAGTAGTTCCTCAATTAATGTATTAGCTATTGGTCTTTAAAAATGATTTGCAGCTTGTGGAAGGCTCAAGACCAAATTATTTTGCAGAAATTTCAGAGTGAGAATTTTATAAACAGGATTTATAACGAGATTGAACAGGAAGACATCTGAGGCAGGAAAGGGAAGGCATTTTTTCAGGAGGAGAGAGTCCCAGCTACAGGGATCACAATGGCCTAACTTTTCTCCCTGCATTTCTTTAATGATTAGAAACCACTCAGCCTAGCAGAAATTAAAGGGAGTGCCATAAGGATATGGAGAGATCAGGAATTAAAGACAAATACAGTACAGCATCCAGTGACTGAGAACTGGAAAAGTCTGGAATCAGGCTACTCTGGACATTTCTTTCTCCCTCTTTTCTATTCTCTTTCCCTATCAGCCTCTGCAGCTTTGATGTCTTGCACCTGGCCCACCTTGGCCAAAAGCCTTGACTTGAGCCATTGCCAGTGAGCCCAAGTTCCTTAGTTTCTTCCTTCAGATTCTTACAAGAGACACTCCAATTGCTCAGCTCATCCAGACTAACCAGTGGGCCTAGCCAATGGGGCCTCCGGTATACACCTCTGTTTCAATTAGACCTGGCTTCCTCTCCCAGGATAAGAGTGATTCTGTGTGTGTGTGTGTGTGTGTGTGTGTGTGTTGTGTGTGTGTGCATGTGGTATGTGTGTTCTAGAGCCTAGTAAACAAGGATACTAGTCGCTTGTAAAAATGTGGGTATATCTGTTCCAGGCCCTCATCAGGGCACAAGGCTATGGATCAGGCACTCATGCCAGTGACCTGTGAGGTCTGATCTTTAACTCTGAGAGTCCTGAGGAATGTCCTATGACTCACAGGTTCACTTACTGTCCTTGAATCTTGCAAGACAAGGTCTGCTTGCCTTTTGTTCCCTTGAGAGCTTCAAGGCTTTGTTTAATGAATATTACAAACACTTTCTGCTCCGCCAGAATTAAGCCACTTAAAATTTGTTCTTTTGCCTACTTAATTTCACAGTTTTTTTTTTCCACAGAGATTACAAAGTTCCTGAAGGGGAAGCCTCATGTTTGGAGATAATTTTAGAGATCTAATTTATTTTAGAGATATGGAAACTGAGGCCCAGGGGGAGGAAATGTCACACAGCAGGAGATGTCAAGTGGACACCTTGCCATGTCATATGTGTAGCATGCTCTCAGTAGATATTTCTTGGTTTATTTTTTATTTCACATTTTCTTTTCTTAAGCTCATTGTCCTCTGTCCATGTCCCTTCATCTACAATGGATGGCCACCTTAAGGGATCACTTTGCATCTGGCGTTCAAGTGATGGTCTTTGGGTTGTGCAGTGGAAGCTGAGAGGAGGCATGGGTGAAATTCAACCTGGTTCTATCAAGCCATTATCTCTTTAGGCCAACACACCACAGTAGCAGCGCAGATGCCAGTCTGGCAACTTCCTTCTGTGGGGTCAGCGGCTGCACACTGCACATTGAAACCACTCTAGCTCCCACCAAAGTCATTATTTCTGCAGTGCTCCCAAGCCAATGCTACATAACAGGAACTTGGGCCATCGCTGAATTCCTTAAAGTAGAAAGTCATAGTGGCTTTAATCCTTCCTTTCCTCCCAGAAGCCTTCTCTGACCATTGCAGCCTAATGGGAATCCTGAGTTCAGTTTAAGTCTCTCGTGCAGTGAACCACTTAACTTCCTATGGTGGCCTGGATGTCAGCCTGTTCACAGCTTCTCTCCCTTAGCACTCTGGTTGCTCCCACCAGGCCTTCAATGAATGTGAGTGGTGTGCTGTGGGGTACAGTTCAGTGGTTGAGTAAGGGCTTAGCACATATGAAGCCCTTAGTCTAATCCCAGCATTAAAAAATTAAACTAACTAAATATACACATACCTAAGTGTGAGGAACCAGGGCAGGGGGGTAACTTTTCCCCAGAAAGAACTACAGAGGGAACAGAGAGAAAGAGCAGAGAAGTAAAGAAAAATATTTCTTTTTGCTAGTGTCTTAGGCAAATACGGATTAGAAGCAGCTGCTTAAAACACAGAGAACAATTCTGGTTTTCCTTTCTAGGCCTTTTGGCCGCTCCAAATCTGACAGAGTTACCCAATGCTAGTGTCATTTCCCCAGGAGCCCCCAGTTCATTAACTCAGCAGCATTTCTGACTCTAACTTGTAGGCCAGGTATGAGGGCAATGATAATTAGGGGAGGAAGGGCTTCAGATGAGGGCTATGTAAGCCCAGCCTGCTACTTGCCACTCCCATCCCAGGGGACTTCAGTCTGGAGGATCCACAGAGCCATCTCCCAAGTCCCCCATCCACCTTGAAATGCCTATCATCAGAGGCCACCGGGGAGAGCTCTCAATCAGAAAACAAAAATGGCAGGGTTGGAGGAGAGAATGCAAGGAAGACCTTAGGAAATTAAGTGAAGGTTTATTAGTGTGGAGGGAAAGCAGAGAGCCAGGCTCTGAGAACATAGAAAGGCAGAAGGTAAGTCTGATGTGCAGCAGTGTGAGGTTTGGGGGCACAATCTAGAGAAGGTAGACTTGGCTGGGGGTCTTTGGGCAGCAAGGTGGGGAGGAGGAGAATATAAGCCACAGTCAGCTGATAAAGGTGGTTAGGGAGGTAGCAGCCAAGGAGATGCTCGAAGATTAACCTCACTTAGTCCACACACTAGAATGAGCTCTTCCTCCTTGGATTCCTCCCTGCACCACCAGCACTGCTGGCCTGAGTCTACAGAAGCAAATTCAGGGATCATTCTTATAGGTTAGAAAAATCTTAAGACAGGAAAGAGACTCAGCCATCATGAATAACTTTCTCGGTTACAGACCCCACTTAAATACATTATTCCCTTGGTCCTCACAAAACCAAGAAGGTTGTTGAATAAACTGCCCCGAGGTCTCTTCAGCTAGAGATGAAGTTAGCTACTGAGGGTGGCAGAGCCTGAAAGACCACAGGGAGGATTCAAACCCAGGGGTCAGTCAGGCTGACTCGAGAGTACGTTCTTCCCACTGCCTGGCTTACCCCAGGCCCACATCCCACACGAAAGGCCCTTGCTGTTCATGGGCGTTTCACACTCTGTGCCTTGCTCAGTCTCTCCTCCCTCACCTCTGGGAGTGACTTAGAGCAAGAGTAAAGCCAAGATCCAGGCAATTGCATTATTGTTTCCTTTACAAATGGTGTCCCTGTCACACAATGTGCAAAACCAGAAAGGTAAAGAAATGAGAATTTGCTGAAAAGACTGAATCCAGTACTGTTAGTTAATATTTTGTAAACCCAGGAAATTGTCCAGATGCTAAAACATAAAAATGACTCACTTCTACACCAGTGAGGCATAAATGCTAAGAGGGACAAAGCAGCAGGAAGAATCAGGTGTACTGAGGTCTGCTCCTTTGGTGGGGAAGCAGGACTAGGCCAGGTACCCAGACACCTGGCTTCCAGTACCCATTCTGCCTCTTGGCAATACTTGGCTGTGAATGAGTTGCTGGAATCTCTGGGCCTGCTGCCTTTGTCCAGCAGGGCACGGAGCTGGGTATGTGTCACCCACCATGCCCTCTGGCACAAAAAATTAAACGAGTTCCCTGTAGGGTCTGGATGCTGTTCTCCTTTCTATCCATGACTTGGCTCCTTCTATAGCTCAAGCCTAAAACACACATTCTCTACATAAAACAAAGTCCCATCCTTCCTTCCAGGCCCCTGCCAAGCTCACCTCTTCAGGGAGCTGTCCCAGGCTCCTCCTGCCCTCTAGACTTACTCCCTCTTTTCTACACTGCCCAGCTCCACTTGCCCCTTCTGCCATGCCAAACTGCTGGGCCAGTCAGAATCAGCTCTCTTCTCTGGCACTTGGAGCCTTTGTCCTCTGTAGTTTGAATCAGATGCATGTCCATTCCTTTGTCTTTGTTAAAAATCTTAAAGAAAAAGGCATCATAGTTAATTCTTTGCATAAATACCTTTCCCTGACCCCCCCCATCCTGGTTGCCTGCTCCACTGGGGGTTCCACAGCACTTTGTTAAATGTTAATGTTATGTTAAATGTTGACTTATCTCCTGTACTTTCATGGATGGTGGGCCTTTGACTAAACTGAGCTCCTTGGGAGCCCAGAGTGAGGGTCTTCATGTCTTGGCATTCCCAGATGTGCCCAGTCTATAGAAGGGTTCAGAAAATGTACGAGTTCATCCATACATGGATTTCTACAGCAGTTCTATGTGTCTGACTTTCTTGCTTGGTGGTGCATAAGCATTTTAAATTTTTCCTAATGGCTGCTCTGTGCCAAGTTCAGTTTTAACGGTGGTGACTTGGTTAAGTGATGACTGAATTATCCACAGCATCGAATACTCCCAGCTACCCTGTCCCAGCCTTTAGCATGGCCAATGGAAAATTAATTGGTTGCAAAGTGCATATCTAATTACAACATCCCACCCCTGCCACAGCGATGCTCAAATGTTAATTGTAACATATGCATCTCAATAACTGACGAAGGCACTTAATGCAGCGCCACCCCCTTGCACCCCCAGTGCATACACAAAGCTCCCTTTCCTCTGCCACTAGGACAAGCTGCGCTTAAGCGTGGAAGTCCTCATCATTATAGCTTTTCACACTGTAAAACCAAGCGCGGACCATGCCTCTGTCCTCAGCCCTCTCCACTGGAGAGGTCCCCACCCAGGCCGCGGCAGAGCCAGGTTATCGTTGGGTAGCAAGTTTTAGCGTCGCTAGACTGAGTTGTCTCGGAGGCTTAGGATAATGTCTTGCATCCCCGCGGCACCCCGCTCTCGAGGGCCCGCCATCCCCGGAAAGAAAGGCGAACTACATTACCCAGCAGACCTGCCACCGCCCTCTTTCCTTTCAAGTCTGCACGTGGCCGGAGGGGAAGGCGGGACCTGGACGTCACCCTCCTACATTCTCTTTCCCTGTGTCAGAACAGGATCGGTTTTTTTCCCTTTCCTCTACTCCCTCCCCCCTGCCCGCCCCTCCCTCCCTCAGTCCCTTCCCTCCCTCCCTCCCCTCTAGGCTGGGTCCCTGCGCCGGGGCACCCGGTCCGCTCCGCAGCTGGGACGCGCGGAACTCGAGGCAGGAGTAGGCTATTCGGAGCTGCGTCCCTCCCTTCCCCTTCCCTGCCCCCTTCCCCCACCCCGACGCAAGCTTGGCGCGACAGCCAGAGGAACCCCGAGGTGAGCATCCTAGTCTGCCCTCCTCTTAGAGTGGTCTCCGATTGCGGATCGATTCGGGGGCCTGGGGGGAGGGCTGAGTGACGCGTGCGTACTTGCAGATAAATCCAGTAAAACCGCCCCAAACAATTAGCCCCCTTCCCCCTCCTGCGTCTCAGCCAGCCGGGTGTCCGCACCCATCTACCCTTCCCTCCTCCCCTCTGTAGGGGACTGTTCTCCACGACCTCGCCCCCTCCCTGGGTTTATCCTACTCCTTGCCCCATGCCCCGCCCGGGGGGGAGCGGAGGCCCTGGAGCTCCCGAGCGGAGGGAGGCTCGTGGGGGACGCAAGGCTGGAGCCCGACTCGCATTGGAGCTTCGCGCGATGTAGCTGCTGTCATGTGCCGGGTTCCGACCCGGGAGGAGAAAGCGAGCGAGCCCGATTCCACTCCCTTTTGTTTTGAAGCCTGCATTTGCTGCATCGAGCAGTTGGTCTGGTACCCGGCAAACTTGCAGCTGTTGTGACCGCGTTCCGCCGAGGTAGGCTGGTCGGGGCCGCAGGCTGCAGCACTCCGGGCTGCCGGCTGGAAGGTCCCCAAGAGTGTTCCTCCACGCCGCCCCTCCCTGCTGTGGTGACAGACTGTGTCTGTGGCAGCGGCAGGGTGTAAGAGTGTGTGCGCGCCGGTCCCGCGTGCCCGGGAATATCTGTGGTCTAGACCGACTGCGACCCCTCCCTCAGTCCCCGGTGGGCCTGCGGGCCGCGGAGGCCTCGGGGGTCGGGGCGGGGGTGGGAGCTGAGGAGGAAACCGAATTGGTGGATCTGCTGGGTGGCAGCTTTGGCCAATCCCTAAGGTTGTGATTCTGTTGGCTTCTTAAATGATTACTCCGGTCACCGCGGCGTGATCGGGCCTGGGGACTAGATAAGCCCAGCGGAGCAGGGGTTAAGTTGACAGTCTCTAAAAGCCAGCTCTTGGTGGCGAGTGACCCGAGAGGCTGCAGGGTGGGCTCCAGCTTCGTCTTCATCAGGATTTGCGCAGGCGACTGTCTCAGGCGCCGGTAGTCGGGGAGAGGGGGCGGGACCGTGACTTGGGCTCTGGCGGAGGTCTGGGGTCCCCGAGGATCGCGTGCTTGGATGCGAGCGGAGGAGGAGACCCCGGGACCGCGCGTCTGAGGTGGGTATTTCTCTCCGTTGACGTTAAAAGACAATCAGCAATCTAAGCCCCTTGTTTGACCTATGTTGGCTCTGTTTGGTTTCACGGAGTTTTCAGGGTTAGGGCTGGGGGTGAGTGAGCAAAAAGGGGGCGCGGCGAGTAAAGGGGAAGGATGGCTGGCGGCGCCGCCGTGCGTGTCCCCACCCGGAGGAGTGAGGCGTCGCCTCCCCCGCCCGGCTGTCTGTGTGTGTACACATCGCTTAGGCGTGGGGTGGGGGCGGGGCAAACAGCGGCGTAGTGAGGACCCGCGTGGGCCCGGAGTCCCTGCGGGATCGGTCTAGCAGCCCCTAGTTGTCCGAGTTGGGCAGATTTCCTGAGGTGTTGGCGCGCCTGGGTTACCTGGGAAGGAATCTTGGCGTATCTGTGCGGGGTGAGACTCTTGGAGTCGCGCGTGCTTTGGCAGCCGTGGGGGAATTCCATGTCCGCGGTGCGGCCGATCCCTCTCTCCGCGTCCCTGAAGCCCCCTTACTCAGCAGATTGGAGAGGGGCGGAGCTGCGGGCTCGCGTGTGTGGACGCCCCCACCGCCAGCAAGTTGACCCTTGCACCAGAGTGCCCGGCGGGTGCGCTGTCTTTGCAGTTGGAGAGAGAATCTGCGCACTCTGTCCCTGCCCCCCAATTCTTCAGTCTGGGGACTGCGGGGCTCAGGGTCTGCCCCGCCGCCCCAGCTTGGGCGCAGCCCGCCGCAACCCGCAGCCCAGCGGACCCACGCCGCCCAACGCCCTATCTCTGCAGCCCGGGGATTGTCTCGGCTAGAGGCCCGAGCGACGCGGAGGGAGGAAGCCGAGCAGCCGCGAGCTCCGCGGCACTGGAGCCTCCACCGGGTGAAAGTGACACAGCAAGAGCGCTGTCTGGCCTAGCCGGAGCTCAGGAAGGAGCCGCCCAGAGCTCGGGGAGGGGCGCCGCCTGCCCCGGCCGGGCTCGTCCTGCCCCGCACTGGGGCTGGGTCCCAAACCTCTGGAATATCGGCTCCCAGCAGGCAAAGGCCCAGCGAGGAAATTGCCCGGATTTCAAGACAGACCGATTATAGAGGAACAGAGTGCCAGGGACAGACACTAGAAGGTTGTCAGGATGCTCTGGGATCTGAGTAAACTCCCTTCGAGTGTTTGAAGCTGGATTAAACTTAGCGAACACAGATCATCTCTTTCCATATGTCAAGTGGCCATGCTGGGTAACAAGGCACAGAGGCAGTAATTTTGTAAGGCATTCTGGGTAAAATGTCATCTGTGATTAGCAGATTGCTGAAATAATAATGTGTTTCTATGGCTTTACAAGGCAGCTCTCCTCCCACCCCTGGCCCCTTGTCACTTCATTTTGTAAGAGTATCCTGCGAGGTAAGAGTTTGTCAACCCCATTTTACAGATGAGCACACCGAGGCTCAGAAGTGCTCTAACTTGCCTAAGATTTCTCATTAGGGAAGGACAACTTTCCTTCCTCTGTGATTTCTCTTTGAAGCTTATAGCTTTGAGTGACCACTTTTTTTGAGATTGGGTTTTTGATTCCTTAGGAAGTACTGAACCTGAAATGGACATAAATTATGGTGGTACTTATTCTTTTTCAAAACACTTGATTTGCTAACAGCTGCTAATTAAAGGACTGAAGTGTTATCACTCCTCTAATAATTGACTGTTGGTGAATGCATGTCAGCTGTGATATACCCAGTGTGCGCCAGCCTATAATAAATGCATTTTCTATGCGCATGATTACACAACACATGCCCATGTTCACATAGGTGTGTTCATGGACTTCTTATTGAAGCCAAAGTCTATTCTTCAGTTGCTAGCTTCACAGCCGTTAGATTTAAAATGTAGATCTTTGAGAAACAACCCCAAACTATTGTCCCTGTGCACCTCCCCAAGATAGAGAAGTGCAGAAATCAGCAAAGACATTGCCTTCATGAATTTTCAAGAGTTCATGTATTTGATGATTCTCAGACACAGCCTGGAGAGATTTTAGGTTTGGCCAACTAATCTACTAGTCTTCCACTTACTCACAAATACCCATTGGCCAGGACAAGTTTGTATACCTAGAAGTACACTCAAGAAAATTTAACACATGGTCTCTACCATGTGTTAGATTCTGAAAATGTTTTCCAGCTGTAGAGATAAAATTCCAGTACGTGCTTATTAAGTGCCTATTTAGGCCATACACTCTACTTGTTTGGGGTACACAAAGGTAGTATAGCAGCAGTAGTGCAATGCAGTAACAGAGCCTACAAAGGAGAACGAATCAAATATTTAAGAGCACTCAGCCTGGGGCTCAGTTTCACATATGTTGGCTACAAGGGTCCATCATGCTAGTTCTCTCAGAGCAAATATGGATGGATGCAACATAGGGAGGCTTGTATGTCCCTGTTACCCTAGATTTCTGGCTGTTTGAAATCTCCCCAGTGGGCCCAGAGGTATGTCCTTCTGAAGAAGGCGGACAGCTGATGAGAACTTATCCTGAAGCCAGCTAACAGGTTCCTCTGAGTGTGAGGTGTTCTGCATGGTCCCTCCCCAGCTGTGATGTGCTATGACTCAGTGGAAGCTGTAGTTTTGGTCAAGGTCTCACTCAGGTCCCGGCTGGGTTTCATCATTTCTGTCTTACAGGTTTGTGCAGATGTTTTAGTGTGAGCCTGCGTTTTGTATATTCCCATACTCACTTATATGATCCTTAACACTGGCCTCCAGTTTCATTTCAGTTTTGGGGTCTGCTGCCTTTGCTTTAAGGTTGTATGATTTATATTTGAGGTCATGAATGAGAAAACAGGAGGTAGGTGCCTACGATGGGGTAAAACATCTTGTGCCCAGAGAGAGAATAGAAGGTGCAGACAGGCAACATGCAATTTTTGATAATTCTCCAAACTTGATGGCATTTGTGCATAACTTACTTTTTATACTCTTTGGAGAGGGGCTCCTTTCTTCCTGCTCACCTCTGGGCCTGTGAGCTCAGCTGCATAGCTCCAGGCCTACATTTTCTTCTGCTTGAAGCCCAGACTGAGCTGTGGCCAGAACAAGGTCAGAAGAGACTCAACCCTGGTTCTCAGGTTGGGTAGGGCCTTACAGATAGGATAATGTCCATGTGAAAACTTCAAGGCCCAAGGTCAGAGGAAGCCCTTGGCAGAGTAGGGCAAGAAATCTTGGATTTTTATGTTATCTAATCGTTCTCTATATCATACATTTTATGGAAGAGAAGTTGGTTCTTTGTTTCCCAAAAAGAGCCTCCAACTTCTCTCCTTTCTCAGATTCTAATAAAAGTTCTAGAGTTCATTTTTAGCTTGAGGTTGCTTTGAAGACTGGCCCTTTCTGCCTTGCATTTCATCTTTGGCATCTGAGAATGAACACCTACATCTGGGATGGGCTGGGGGCCTTGGGCCTTCTAGCGCTCTTGTTTGGTCTGGGGCTTTCCAGCCTTGTAGTACGGTCCTCAGCAATCTCCTGCAGGTGTCTACCAAGCTGTTATATCTTTGCGTTTTTCCTGGAAAAGGATCCATGGATACCATTTGGTGCTCAAGGACAAAACTGCTGATGGGGGAGGACAGTCAGTTTGGACAGGTGGTTAGTTGACACAGAGACTAAAATACTCTGCACCTGATGTGGCTTTAGTGTTCACACAAATTGCTCCATGTAGGCTGTTAGCAATATCAACCTGTGAAGGTGTCATCATCTCCATTTTGCATTTGAGGAAACTGAGTCTCTGTGGTTAATGACATGTTCAAGTCACAAATAAATGGTAGAACAGGGATCTGAACCCTGGTCTTTAGACCTCAAACCCACTGCCTAGGGCTGAGGTAATGCGCTCTCTGGCATTTCATTATGGTTTTGTGAGTAGAGTGCCTTGAACCTTTCAGAGCTTCTTTGTGTCTACTACTGACTTGTATCCAGCTATGAAGCCAGACCTAATTGCTAACTAAACCAGGGGTTGTGAAGGATGAAGGACTAGAGGCAGTTTCCATAGCAACAATATGTAAAGTGAGGCTGGTAGGGGTTGATTTCATGGACGAGATGAATTTGGGAGCAATTCTGAATGAGTAGTGGAGGAGGTTTAGGGCTGCAACAGTGGCACAAAATGGACAAAGGGAAACTGTGTGTGCATGGAGTAAGATGGAGCAGACCAGAGAGGTTTGGTTGATTGTCCTGCAGTTAGTGTCAGCTTAATAGTTACTGGGCTCTGTTTCTGTGCTGTTCAGGGATCTCTACTAGGCCCTGGGCTGCAGTAGTGAGCAAGGACAGCCCCTGTCTCAAGGAGCCCACTGTCTAGGAGGAGAAACACACTTTAAACTCTTATATTCCATATGAATGCCATAGTAGCGGAAAGCCTGTAGGTCTTTTTACAACAGCATGATATTGGGCACTGCAATCAGGGAAGGCTTCCTGAAGGAGGCAACTGGGGAAACCGAATCTTAATGGAAGAAAAGGAACTAGTAGGAGAAGGTACAGGAGGGCAATGAGGGAGAAGGAACGGTGCACACACTGATGAGAAGGCCTGAGCCTGCCTGGCTGTGTGAAGGAACAGCAAGCTGTGAGGCCAAAGGCAAGGGCAGTGAAGCAGGCAGTGCTCAGAGCTGAGGAACTTCCTGAGCCTGGCAGAGGACCTGGCTTTTAGCCTGCAGGTATGGAATGGAGGAAGGGACTTCAAGCAGAGCAGGGGTGTGCAGCCATGGATCAGAAGGGACTGTGGCTGGAAGCCACGGGTCCTCTGGGCTGAGGAGGCCCAGGTGGTGTCCAGGTCCTAGGGGATGGGCCCGTAACTGAGGTTGTGCACCTGGCAAGTCTGAAGCTTAGATGTCAGACATATTTGAGGGGCACAGTCTGCGGTGATTGCTTGGATTTGGGGGACAAGGAGAAGCCTCAGAGACCCCAGACTTCTGGCCTCACTGATGAATGACAACCCAGGCAAGAAGCTTGAGCTGCTTGTGCAGGTCTTCTGGGCTGGGGGGAGAAGGAAGATCGTGGGGAGTTCGGTGTCATAGGCGTTAGACTGGAATCACAGACAACACAGCACACAAGATAGAAGACGGGGACGGAGTCTGAGTAGGAGCCACAGCTCCTGAGACCAGGGAAACCTCTGCTGCAGAGCGTGTTGGGGTGGGGACTGCCCTAGACAATAAGAGCAGACCTCTTCCTCCCATTGTCAGAGAATCCTTTGTCATGCAGGGCTGCTCTTCAGGGAAGCCAGGCAGGATGCTGTGTCATCCTGGAGGCCCAGCTGGCAGAATCCAGCAACAGTCATCAGGCTTCAGCTGGAAGCATTAACTAGGGGAGAGGAGTTTTTGTTTTTAACACCCACAAGGAGCAAGGCCCTGTCCCAGCCCACAGGGGTGTGAGTATAGGATGGGGAACGTGGGGGCTTGCTTCTAGGAGCAGGTGGTATAGCTGGGGAGACAAGGCATGGGCACAGGAAGCCACTAAAGAGCTGTAACAAGCTGGGCAAAGAGTAGAATGTAAATTAGCCAGGAGAGCTTGGAGAGACCTCTGTTCAGGCTGCAGTTCATTGTTCTTGGGCCCAGGCCCAGTCTTTTTATGTTTGAATCCTCAGGACCTAAAACAGCCTGGCGCATAGAGGTGTGGGGCTTCAAGTGAGGCTGTGTGGGGATGTGGTCTGCTGTTGAGGGTGGAGGGTCAGCCAGGAAAGGTTTCCATGAAGAAGTCCAAAGGGGGCATCCCAACACGGAGTTAAAGGACTTTCCATACCACAATGTAATGAAAATCTGGATACCTTCCAGCTACAGAGCACCCAGAAATGCCATGAAAGATGTTACCAGCATCCTTTCAAAGAAGAGCCAGGTGCCCAGAATGAAAGGGAGAGTGGCAGGCACTCAGAGGCAAATGGGGTGGGACGGAAATTCTGCCAGGCTTAAGCAGGGGTGATATTGAGGGGCAGCTACCAGCCTCAACCTGAGAGTGGGGATTGAGTCATGACAACTGCCTCTTCCAGGCCTGGAAATGAGACCAGGAATCCAAATGGAGACCTGTGCCTCAAGTGGGACCTGGCTGTTGTAGTCAGGGGCTTGCAAGGGGAACAATACAGGATATATAATTTATAGAATTATAATAGTCACCCAAAGAGTCATATATAAAAAAAGTGCAGGAAATCTGTCCACACACTAAAGACCAAAAAATCCAACTCAGGGCCTAGATCCCACACTGATGTCCTTCCTGAGTCCAGCTGAAGAACTACAGCCTATAATGATGCCCCCTCTACAAGTCCATCTGAAAGCCTAGAGCCCATGACACTGCCTTATGCAGGCCTGTTTAATGAATCTGCGCTGGGAAGGCCCAAAGATCAGTGGCAGAAGCTAGAAAGTCTCTGCCAGCGGGATGAAGGATCTGTGCTAACAGGCTGAGGTGTCTGCACTGGAGTGAGGAAGTGATCCTCAAAGTAAGAACCAGAGGTCCCCTGAAAAGTACTATAGCCATCCTCAGCAACAGTGAGGTCCTAAGCTCTTCTGATGATGAGAACAGTCAAGTCCACATCCGGAAAACCAGTGAGACAAGCTTCTCCAGGACACTGGACAGTGCACCATCTTCCCCTCTGGAGGCAGAAAGTGATGCTCAAAGTAAGGACCAGAGCTCCCCCAAAGTGAACCATATCCATTCTCAGTGACAACAAGGTCCCAAGCTCCCCAAATGATGAGAACAGCTGAGCTCATCCGGACAAACAGCATGACAAGCTCCTCTAGGAAAACCAACAGCTCCCTACATCTTCCTAACAGCTTTTCTTCTTCTCCAGTCCTCCTTTATATTTTGTAGGCAACAGTCCTCAGGCGGGCCTCCGACACCCAGCAGCACATTGGTACAGTTCAGCTGGGTGTTACAAGTTGACCACCAGTTGTCAGTACGCCACACTGGTAAAGGCTTGTGTGCCTGGAAAAAGAGTGGGCTACACATCTACCCATCAGTCTGGGTCAGTGGATTTATTGTCTTGGTCTGGATTTGAGATGGGGACGGTAGCCTCTAGAGATTAGAAACCTTGGACCTGTTAGGCTTTGGATGTCACCTGGAGGCCACTGGAGGAGGAATTAGCTTATAAAACCTTGGGACCTCCCAACTGTGGGCTTGATTCATCCAGAGGCCTCAGGAGATTCCAGGTGTCTTCACTTTTGTCTGACTTAAATCTTCCCCTTGGAGAGATGTGCCAGGGCAGTGTGAATGAGTGAGCTGGGTGGAGAGGGCTGTCTGGGAAGGCCAGAACCTATTCTCCTGCTACTTGCTCAGGCTAGGCCCTCACAGACGAGGCACCTTCTAGGCTCCCCATAAGGGGAATTCATGCAGATTCCAATAGCTGCTGCTTATCCAGACCACAGGCCACCATGGCCTCCTCATGCTAAGTGTCTTCCATTCCTGTGGTTTCAAGCTTGGGAGCAGTCCTGAAGGTTACCTGGCCAGCCCTCTACTTGGTGTGGGAATTCTGCCTGAGAAATCCTGGCCCACCTGGGAGGTGGGATGCCCCCATCTGAGAAGGCTGCTGGAGCTGGGAGGGCCTTTCCTTCAGCCTCAGCCAGCTCCTGACTAATTTGGTCCCCACAGCTATCCTGAGACACAATTTCTAATCTTTCCCTAGTCTTTTTGTTTCTGCTAGAAGAGCCTCAATTTGTTCAGCTTTGACTTTGTGAGAATCAGCCAGTTTCTGTCCTAACCTGCTTAGCACAGAGGGAGCTTGTGAAGGTAGAAATCAGGCTAGATGAGCTAGCTTATATGGGCACAGTCCATGATGTGAAGTTCTGAGCAGCCCCAGTACTTCTCCACTCATGAGAGAAGCAACAGCACTCACAAAAGTCCTTCTTCCAACACCTAGAACACCTTTCAGCATACGAGTAAGTGACCTGGGAATTCTATGTGGGAAGTTGACATTTAGTGAATGTCTATTATGTGCTGGGCACTATTTATGCCTCACTGAATGGAAGGAACTTCTGTGATGAGTTAGATAGAGGGACAGAGATGTGGAAATTCCTAACTGTGGTGGTGATGGGGAGCCCAGAAATTATTCAGAAAGAATGCGCATAGTTCCATCCAGGGTAAAAGCTGACATGCTTCCTGTGATGTCTGCTTACAGGACTTTCCCTTAGGGTAGGCAAAGTCCTGATGTCATTTCCTTCGGAAGCCATACTCTTAGGGCATTTGCTGAGATAGGAATTTTGACTATGAGATGAAGAAAGTGGCTTGCTATAAAAATCATACCTCAGACTGTCCCCAACCAGGATGGTGTTCAAAAGTAGGTTTTAGAGCCTGAGTTTATCTGTTTCTTAGTCTGTCTACAGTGCCATAGGCTCCTCTAGGACAAAAATAGCCTTCTTCATCTTACGTCTTCTGCGTGGACCGGATAGCTGGTGTCGGTGGCTGTGTGGCTTGTGTGTTTGCTGGGTGCATATCGGGTTGTGAAGACTGAGCTGCCTATGAGGTGAGGTTGCAACAGACTGCTGGATGCCCAGATGTGCTCTGCCACTTTCTGTAGGATGCCATGCTGACATGGATGGTGGCGAGAGTCAGGGATTCTGGGAATGCACCCAACTACCCCTCCTCTCCCTCCAAACATTGCTTCTAGTTTGCCTTAACCCTTTTAATTTAAAGCTCTTGCCTGCTAACATCTGGCTCAGGTTAGCAGGCGTCCGTGCTGGATCGGGCTCTGTGAACAAGGAGAAAGAAACGGAGCAAACTGAACGGGGCCTGGCCTCTGCCTCCCATCTGGTGGCTGAGACAGAAGCGCTTCGGGCCGGCACCGTGAGTGCTGGGAGAGGAGCACGCAAAGTGCTGAGCAACCAAAGGATAGTTGCTGTGCCAGTTTTTGTGAAAATGGACAATCATGCCAGAATGCATGTGTAGGCTGATACTGTCCTGCTCAAATGAAAGCTTATGGCAGGAAGGCCCAGGCGGGTGTATACGTGTGGGTCACACCATTACTAGTGTCTGTTGTTTGTACTGCAGGGTGCACAGAAGGGTGTGTGTGTGTGTGTGTGTGTGTGTGATATGCAAGAGATACTGGCATTTCTCATCGTGTTTTGCTTAAAAGGCTGGAGAGGAATGTGCTCTCTATGGGCACTATAGACTTGGAAATCAGACATGGCTGTGTTTACAGCCAAAGGCTTCTACTCTATATCTCACCCTGATCTCTATTGTGTGCTTCTGGGTAGAAGTATAGAGAGATAAAAACCACCTGGCTTGCAGGGTGTTATTGGGGATACTGGACTAACAGTGGTTTTAAAAACAAAATATTTCCAAAAAAATCAAAGTATTTTGCTGGCCATATTGGCACATGCCTATAATCCCAGCTACTCAGGAGACTGACACAGGAGGATTACCTTGGCAATTTAATGGGAACTTGTTTCAAAATAAAAAGGGCTAGAGTATAGCTTAGTGGTGGAACATCCTTGAATTTGATCTCTCATACCAGATAAAATAAAAACAAACAAGAAAGTATTTCAACTCGTATAGCCAGAAATCTAAGGATATCAGGAATTTTAGAATTAGTTAATTCAGTTGATTAGTGATAAATTTAAGGGCTCATCCTAACACATATTCTAGGAACATCCTAACAGCCATCCTAACTGATTAGGACCTCTTGGGTCTTGATAAGTTGCCCAGGCTGGCCTTGAACTTGTGATCTTCATCACATTGTCCTTTGTCTCAGACTTGTCCACTCATCATAGCATGGCTGCCACTCTGCAGGCATCATGCTTTCATGTAATTGTATCCAAAGTCAGGCAGGAAGGTAAGGTTTTACCTGTGTCATCATTTTACTGTGGATGATGTACCTTTCCCAAAATTCCCCTGCTGGAATTTTCATCAAATCTCACTTGGAAGAAACAAGTCAATACCCCTGGCTCAACTCTAAAGCAGGCTGAGAAAGCAAGTCTCTGGTGTGTTTTCTACTTCATCGATAGTAAGAAGTGTTTGGATAATCCTCCCTATGTTTCTGTTTATTTGGAAGGTGGCTTTCTTGTTGCTGGGACAAAATATCCAATACCCATAAGTTAAAAGAAGAAAGGTTTATTTTGGTTCATAGTTTGTAGAGGGTTCAGTTCATAGTTGGCTGGTTCCTAAGCAGAGCAGCATGGCAGAGGGGCACTGCAGAGGAGAAACAGTCCATAGTGTGGCAAGTAGGAAGCAATGAGACTCCCTTTTTTCTCTTGTTATTCCATCCAAGCTACAAGCCCATTGTTGGTGCCACCCACCTGGATGGGTCTTCACTCTTTAGTTAATCCATCACTCACAACTAGAGCTCTGCTAAAGCAATCAGTGTCATGTATCCATGATCCAGCCACCTCCCACAGCTACACCTACAAGCACATGAATCTTTGCTGGGGGACATATATCTATATCTTATGACATCTGTAAGCCATAACAGGAGGGGATAAAGTTCTTTTGGTACTAGGTGATGGAACCAAGGAACTCACATGTGCTAGGCAAGTGCTTCACTCCTGAACTATGTCTCCGGTCCTTTTTCTTTTGTTTTCAGACAGAGTCTTGATAAGTTTCTGCGGCTGGCCTTGAGCTAATGATCTTCCTACCTCAGCCTTCCAAGTAGCTAGACTTATAGGCATGATGGCTAATAAAAATATAATTTTTTGTACATCAATGAAAACCACCCCTGGCTCTGTCAAATGCCAGTCTGCATTCTATCTCTGTAGTTTTGCAATTTCTAATAATTACTTCTTAACCCTAAGCCTGATGCTGGGACATAGGACCTAGGTGTCTCATGGAGGTCTTTTATGTTGTATCCATGGGTGGGTTCTGTGTTCCCTGCCCCCAGCAATCCCTCCACTTTGCTGCCACTTAGCCCAGGTAGAGAAGTGCCCAAAGGCATGGAGGTATGCATCTGGTGGCCTGGGCAGCAGGAGAGGAGACCTGGGGGCCTAAGGCATTGCCAAGTCAATGGGTAAGAGCAGTTCTCTTTGCAGTGGCTACTGGAATGAGAGGAATGGCTTCTCCACCATGGCTGGAGCACATGTGTCCTGCCGAAGGAGTTCTCTTGTTCATACATCCAGGCTCCATGACTGTGAGGCAGTAAATGAGGGTAGTGCAGAACCCTTCATTTTGCAATACTTTGTTATGGCAACAACCCTAGATGCTGACCCAGACCCCATACTGAGGGCTTAGCCCTGGGTGTAGGTTCTTAGCATCTTTTACATACACACACCGAGGTCAGCCTCCCCTGGGTTGCTCGTGGAAGCCAGGCTATACACCCCAGCCTGCATGGCCCCTAACCCTGCTCTGCTATGTGACCTGCTGTGATGGGCAGCAGGGGTCGAGGATGTCTGTAAACTCAGGATTGACAGGTGACGTGTCTCCTGAAGCCCTGGGGTGATCCAATGATAACTTTAAAAACCAGATATGTGTTAAGGATTAAAGTACTTAGTGAATACTTTATGTGTATTACTTTAATTAGCCTTCACAACTTCTATTTTGAAGATGAAAACTGAGGGCACAGAAATGATAAGTAATTTACCCTAGGTCACACCGCAAAGAAGTGTTATAGCCAGTTTCAGCTCAGCTTTTCCTCTTAATCTTCACATGTAGGAACTGATGAGTTATGCTGAGCTCCCCTTGTGGGATTTTGAAAAGGTCACTAGCCTTAGGCCTGGCACAAGTGACCTGGGAGATGCTGGGCAAGTCACTTCACATCTAGATGTTTTCTTCATGGTGACATCTGGCCAAGATCATATCTAAAGTCCTTTCTCCTCTTATTCTGAGGTTCCCAGTGTCCCTTCCTCTGTAATGCAGGCTTTATCCCTGGAGAAGAAAGAATCCCTGTGCCACCTCTGGTATTTGCCCACACCTAAGCTTCAAATTGGCCTGACTTGGCCAGCTTGGTTTGGCAGCTCCTTCACTATAAAATAATTCTTCAAGGTAGAACAATCCTGCCCTATGCCTGGCTGTCCTCAGCCTGTTGAGGGAGGGTGTAGGCATGGCAGAAGTATGAGGAAGGGTTGCTGGCAGGGTGCTGGTGAAGTTTTCTCCCTCTGGGGGAGACATATGGCCAACGGCAGCCTGGTGAGCCCATAGGGAAGCCCACCATGCAAACAGTCTGCCTGGACACCCATGTGAGCTGAAGAGCTCCGAATCTCTAGTGCTGTCCTGTTTCTATTGCACTAGACCCACGTGGCAGCAGATGAGCGTAAGGAGAGGCTGACTGTGTAGTTCTAGGAACATAGACTGAGAACAGGGCCAGAAGAAGAGGGCACCAGTTGTCAACCTCTGCCAGCCCAACTCTGGGCTTACCTCCAAGGACTTTTCCAGATTTTACTTACCTTATCAGACCCAAGTTTGCTTAATAAGCCTGTGATAGATTTAAAACTAGGAAAGCAGATGACTGTCTTTCAAAACTCCCAGCTTCCAGGAGTCTGCTGGGCCCTGTGTAGCCCTGAGCCCCTCTCAGGCTCTGCTATTAGGATGTCAGGATGAGGCCCCCGTTTTTTTCCTGTTCACACCTCTGCCAAGGGTCAGTGGGTGACCACTGTAATGGTGAGTATCTCCTTGATTTTTGCTGCTCTTGGGGCCACCAGTGTTGGTTCCTGGTATGCTTGTGGCTAATATACTAATTCCAGTGAGGACATGTGGAAAGAAAACACAGGTGACCTGGCTAAGGTCACATACCAGACTTGCCAGTACAAACACAAACAGAACACCCACCAGTTCCCTGAACCATGCCCTCCTAGTCCTCTAGGATGAATTTATTTTTATTTATTTATTTATTTTTGCAGCACTGGGGATCAAACTGAGGACCTTGCACTTGCTAGGCAAGTGCTTATTCTACTGAGCTATATCCTCAGCCCCTAGTCCTCTAGGATGAAGGGTGTGGAAGTTTCCAGATTCCAAGATAGTTATGTCTCCTCAGGAAAGTACACCCAGCATGCATGGTCTATTTCTGGGCCCAGGCCAGTGTCACCATAGCATCAGTTGCCCTTTGCCTGCTGGTGTGGCGTGCTGGAATGAACAGGTCCCAAACACCCTGGAAGGGTAGTACAGTGAGCTGTGAAGCCACTGAAGGACCCAGGAAGGAGGACCTTCCCAAAATTTCGCTTTTATACCAGGGGCATGACCAGAGTCAGGCCAACCAGTGACCTTCCTTGAGTGGGAGCTAGGAAAGAAAGGTCTTTACATTCCTGAGGGCACCACATAAAGATGAAGCCTGGCAGATTTGGCCACCTCTACTGCAGTGGCCAGGAGCCCTCTTTGGAGAGAGGACAGAATACCAGTGCTCCCTGAAGAAAAACAGAACTGGGACCCAAGAGGTAGCTACCCAATCTCATCTTCCTCAATCTTGGTGTCAAGTTTCTGTGTTAGATTTTATAGTTTGTTTTATTTTATTTTATATTTTTGGTGCCGGGAATTGAACTCAGGACCTTGCCCTAGCCAGGTAGGCACTTGTGCTGCTGAGCTATATCCCTGGCCCTATAGTTTGTTTAGATGTCTCTGGATGACCACACTGGGTCAGTGGCTTAACTTACACGTATTTATTTCTTTCCAGTTCTGGAGGCTGCAAGCCCAAGATCAAGGTGAAAACTTGAGTTTCTGGTGAGGGTCCTGTCTTGATTTTCAGACGATCACCATCTTCTTTGTGCTCACGTGGTCTTTCCTCTGTGTGTACATAGAAAGACACAGCTCCCTCAAGGCTGGTTTTTGTTTGGTGGTATTTCATTTATTTATTTTAAAATTTATTTTTAGTACTAGAGAATGAACTGAAGGCCTTCATACTTAGCTATATCTCCAGATCTTTTAAAATTTTTCATTTTGAGATAAGGTATTACTAAATTGTCCATTATTTTGAATGTGTATTAAATAAGAAAAACCCACAACTAGTACTATGGAACTTGTGATTTTATTATTGCCTATCAGGAAGGTGAGTCTCATAAAAAGTCGATACAAAGTCAATAATAATGTCATAATTGGTTCACAAGTATGACAGGAAACTCCAAGATAGTGAATTGTGAAAAATGCTGCATAAGAATTTCGGCTGGGTTTATGTCATGTGGCACTGGTGGTATTTTGAATCATACATGTCCAATTTTAGTGCAAGGCCACATCTTTTTATTTAAAAATATGGGTTCCTAAATATTCATTTACATAAACCTTTTATATGTATGATTATTATTTCAATTCACAAAAAGTGATCATTATTTAAAGACACTGTTAATAAATATTTTTGTAAAGAATCCTTTTGTCCACTTTTTTTAAGATCAATCTGTTTTGCAAATTCTATTTTTTTGTTGTTATTTGGTTTTGAGGTACTGGGGATCAAACCCAAGATCTTGGATATGCTAGCCAAGCCCTCTACCACTGAGCTATATCCCTTGCCAGCACATTTAGATTTTTAAGCATTAACTAGGAGTTTGATCCATAAAAACTTCCCATTTGTTACTTGAATATCTTCAGCACAAGGGCAGTTGCTGTATTCAGTTGTCAGAATGACTATCAAATGTGTTGCCATAGAAAGTGTTCTATTATGATGTTCATTTTCCAACCAATAATAAATACATTAATCCGGAAGGTAATGGTGGTGTATACTTGAGGGTTACCTCATTCTGATGATGCAGGTTTGATGCACATATTAAATCTGTAAGAGTCAGGTTGGCATTGAGGTATAACCACTTGGGTCACTGGATGCAGCACTTTCTGACCAGGACACCCTTGCTCATCTTGTGAGTGATGGTGATCCTATTTCCCATATTAAAAATCAAGATGCGTGTTTGAATATTGGAACTCAGAACTTCTCCCAGCCATCACCATTTATCTAGCTTGGGACAGTGGGGCCTCATTTTCAGATTTGTTGCTGTCAACAACACGTGTCATACATATTTTGAAAAAACTTTTGATAGAAAAATTAGCTCTACCTTCAGACTCTCCTGACAATTCCTCTTGCTAGTTTTCCCCAAAATGATTTAGCTTATTTATTAGTATAACAGAATGTTAATGTGGGGCCTATATTCCTACCAACACCACCATCCCAAATCCTAACAAACAAAAGAACATTTTCTGATGTTATCTGTGGAAGCAGATAAGTTTATAGCTTGAGCAAGTGATTGAAATTTAAAAGCCTAATTACTGGTGTCCTAGTTACTATGGCCACAT
The DNA here is from genome assembly GCA_004027595.1 of Dinomys branickii. Classification (NCBI taxonomy): domain Eukaryota; kingdom Metazoa; phylum Chordata; class Mammalia; order Rodentia; family Dinomyidae; genus Dinomys; species Dinomys branickii. Next base: position 66,461 of record PVLD010008496.1, read on the forward strand.
AGCACAGTACCCTGAAACTGACTGGTTTAAACAACAGTCCCTTATTCTCTTCATCCATCTATGATCTCTGCTCAGCTCACTGGGCTCAGCTTGTGTCTGCTTTCCACAGCATTGGTTAGAATGCTCAGCTGGGGCCAGCAGGTCAGGGTGGCTCATCCCTTGGGAGCTGTTGGCATGAGTGGGCTGCTCTACAAGGCTGCTAGGGCTTCTTCACAGCATTGTGGCTGGGTTCCAGAAGAGACTGTCCCGAGAAATGGGAAGGAGAGGCAACTGATAGCTTAAAGCCTATCCCAAAACTGGTCAAGTAACCATTCTACGTCCTATGGGTCCTGCAGTCAGAGAGTTCAGATTTTAAAAAAACAAAGACCCTACAGTTTTATAAGAGCAAGTCCAAGAATTTGAAGGCTATGTTTTAACCATTGTAATGGTTGATACATTGCATCAACTTGAGAAGTTTAGAAGTTTAACTAAGTGACTCAGCAGGGGGCCAGGGTCCTCACTCTGTAAACATCTTGAGTCTGTGCAAGAGGAGGGCACAGAGTTGGTGTGAGCGCTATACCCACTCAAGGGTGGATAGCCTGCATACAGTGTAAGGGAGGAAAAGACATTTGTTCTCCCCTTTTTGCTCTTGTTGCTTTGCTGTCTTCTGCCGCCATGAACGGTTGTCCCTCAGCTATGCCACCTTGTCTTGGAGTCAGGCTGATTATGGGCTGAAACCTCCACAGACTGTGAACTAACTAAACCTTTCCTTACTTCATTTTGGGTATCAGGTGTTTTGTCTCAGCAATTAGAGAAAAGTAACTAAGACAACCACACATGTGGTCTCACCAAAAAAAGCATCTCCTTCTTTCTCATAAGCCTTCACAGAGGTTTCGGTTCATCTTCCATGCTCTCCTTTGTGGAGTGATGAAAGAAAAGAAAGAAGTGTTTATAAAACATGGTTGGCGTTTTTTGAGCTGAAATTGTCTTTCATGAAGCCCTTTTAATATTCCAATTCGTTGAAAAAGTGCCTCCCCTTATTTTTGGTGTGTAGTGCTTCTCATTTAATCAGTCACTCCCAGAATTCACTGAGATACTGATGGACAGGCTGCAGGCCCTTGCACTTGTGAGATTCAGTCCAAGGTCTGGAGTACAGTGCAGTGTTCCGTGCAAGTCTGTTTCAGGCCGGTGGATCTGTGACCGAAGGCTGATGAGTCTACACTAGAAGGCAGAAGGATCCACGGCAGAAGCTGAACAGTCTACACTAGAAGCCAGGAGACAACATCTAAGCTGAAGGTGAGGACTGGAGCTCTTCCAAAGAATGGAAGCCCCTCTGTCCTTCCTCATTTACCTTCTGTATCATCTAGGTGGTGAGCTACCCTACAGTGGTTCCTCTACACCCGAGAGTGTAGAATTGCTGAGCCAATTTAGTTAAGCTGCTAAACCTCTCAAGTTGACACAATCAATTAACCACTACAGAATCTGACTAAACATGTACAGATTTTTTCTTGTCAGTGTTCTCTAAACAGTACAGCATAATAACTATTTACATAGCATTTGCACTGTCTTAGGTATTACAAATAACCTGGAGATGAAGAGATGATTTAAAGTAAATGGGAGGATATGTGTTGTTTATATGTAAATGTTATCCCATTTTATATAATCTGTGGATTTTGAAATCTGCTAGGAGTCCTGGGACCCACTGGTGTTGGAATTAACAGCCCCCCATGTGTACTAAGGACCTATGATAATTTTTAAACTTCAATTTAGCTACAAAGTTTTCCCATAATTTTTTTGTTTTTGATAATAAAAATAATTCTTGGAATATGTATCACTTACAATGTACCAAAAGCCTTCAAACTAGTAGCTTATTTAATCCTTATGAAAACACATGGGACAAATGGTAGTACCATTTTCGCATTTTAGGGAAGAGAAGACTGAGGCAGAGTTTACAGAGAGGTTAAGGAACGTGCCTAAGATTGCCAGCTAGTAAGTGGCAAAGGCAGAATTCAAATTCAGCTGTCTGGTTTCAGAGCCCATGTTCCTGTACTCTCCACTGTTCTGCCTCTGCCTGGTGGCCTGATGTGAAAACCAGCCAGAGTGGGTCCAGCTGAGTACAACTGAGGTGAGCTTTCTGGCCAGAATCTTCCTTTTCCCTCACTTCTTCTCTCAACAGCCTCCAGGTACCTTATGGAATAACGAGGAACTCTGGAGGCAGGAAGATCTAGCCGATGAGCTCTGTCTTAGCCTGTGTTGTGCTGTTATAACAGGACATAGGCTAAGTAAATTATAAACAAGAAAAGTTTATTTTGCTTACAATTCAGGAGGCTGGAAATTCCAAGATTGAGGGTTTGTACCTAGTAAGGACCTTCTTGCTATAACATAATATGGTGGAAGGCAGCACGTGACAAGAGGGACCACAAGACTGAACTCACAGCCCTGAATCCTTATACAGCCATCATTAATGTATTAATGAAGATGGAGCCCCCGACCTAAACACTTCCCGTTAGGCCCCACCTCCCAGCACTGTTGCACTGTGGGTTAAGTGTCCAACATCTGCCTTTGAAGGTGGGGGTACATTCAGACCATAGCAGGCTCCTCAGCTTAGGGAGGAGACATTAGTTTGCTTTGGTTTCTATGAGAGAATTGATCCTGGTTGCTGCACACTCTGGCATGCCTACAGTGGTAGACAGCATCATTCTCTGGGTATCAGGACACCAGGCAAATAGCATTTCTAGATGATCATCATTATGCCTGGAAAAAATGAATGCTAAAAACCAAGGTTCATATTTCTTAATAGTACCTGAAGAAAGGCATATTTTAATCCCTTGCAATATGACAATATTAGTCAAACATCCCTCGCCATATTAGTCTAAAATAAATCTATTTTGAGACAGTTTCTTGGGCTAGAAGAATGTTTCTTAGAATAGTGCCATAGTAAATAGCATGGTGACTTTACACCTTCAGTGTCACCTTCCCAACTCTCTCCAGCCAGTGCCCTTAGGTCAGCCTGGGTCTGTTAGGAGGTGAGGTGGCAGCATACACCTGTGTAGTGTGGACCACAGTTGCACCTTGAGGTCTTTCCTATATGCAGGGTAGCTGTCTTGACAAAGACCCCTTTCTCATAATGGGGAATCTGCAGGGATGAAACACAGCCTGCCCTGCCCCTTGGGATGTGAACCTCTCCAGGAAGAGGGGAGGTGACTTCTGCACCTTTTACTTTTATTGCCAGTGGAAAGCTGGCCCTGATTTAGGTAGTATTTTGAAGATGACTTTTGTATTCATCCCTCTGGGGATGTTGGGGAAGAGTTTATTCTCTGGTGTTTAAGCTGTTTTCAACACAGGCGTGAGTTCACCTTAATGATATAAGAGGACTCCTGATTCTCAGGGAACCCTGCCTTAGCCAGTAGTTCCCCTGCTCTGTCCAAAAGGGCTCCTGTTGAGACTTATGGTCCCTGCCTTTTCTCTTGACTTGGCTGCGTCTGGAAGGAGCACTGGGGCTTGGAAGAGGTTGAGTGGAGTGGACTCTTGCTAGGATCTCCCATCTGCTTAGGGTCCCTGTCCTGTCCCCTTCCTAGCCATCAACGTGCAGCTTACATCTGGAGCCCCTAAAATGGTGAAAGACTTTTTTAGACAACAGGAACCCCTGCTCCCATCAGCAGGGGCTTTGGGAACTGAGGGGAAGGCTTTAAAAGTCTTCTGGTTTCTCTTTAGCTGCCTTCAGGCCACTCTTGGCACTTCCTGGCTTTATACACTCTTTTTATCTATAGGAGCCACCTGTGCTGAAGCACCACCCCTGTAACAATTCTCACTTTGTCCTGCTGGTCTTAGGCACGACTGGAGTTGGTTGTACTGGTAGTAGACTTCCAAGAGATTTTTCTGGAGGGTATTTCTTCTCCTTCCCTCCCGTCCTTCCTGTTCCTTCCTGAAGAGAGTTTTTGTGGAAGTGGGTAGTGTCCCTTTTCCCATGTGCGTGGCCTGTCACTTAGAATAAAGGCAGATCTTCACAGGCCTTGAGTTGAGACTATTCATCTTGATGTATCAACTTTCTTAGGAGAGCAAATGCCTCGCAGTTTAGTAGCGCATGTTTCTGGTGGTGTCCGGGTGGGTCATGACAGCATGGCTTTGGGCCCTATCTGTGGTTCTGCCCTTCTTACTCTTTGACACTGTTCACCAGCTCTGTCTCCCAGCTGCCATGAGCTAAGCAGCTTTGTTTCACTACACCCCCCACCTTGATGTTTCTGCCTTGGAGCTAGCTGAGTGTGGATTTAGTGCCCTAAAGCATGAGCTAAATTAAACCTTTCTTCTTTTGTGAGTGTTGGGTTTTGTGGCCAGGAATGGGGACATTAACTGTATGGTTGGGGAGGGGGCTGTCCAGGTGTGGGTGCAGGCCCTGTTGGGGTGGGCAGGTTGGTGTCACAAGTCCCGGGACAGTTCCATGTGCTGTGGACAGCCCTCCCTAGGCCTCGACTGAAGTTTCCAAAGCCTGGCTCTCCGATAGCAGATCCCCAGGAGAACATTTAACCTCATTTATCTAATAATTAACTATGGACAGAAAAAACAGGTTCTGTAGTTGTATAAAATTAAAGCTGTTTAATTTGGGAAACTATTTTGGAAAATAGAAACAAGTTTCTCATTGAAGTTACCTAATTAGTGTGTGGTTGTGTAGGTGTGTTTTCAACAACTTCACAGAAATTACTGAAAACAGGGTGTTACCATTGCATTTTAAGGGAAGAATCATCTTCCTCTCAGTGCATGAATGCTCTTAACTTTCTCATTATACCACTTTCCCCCTTTCGTGGCAATTGGCTGATTTGAAGTTATATTAAATAATTTTGTGTACTTAATTAGCTTGGGTCTTGGTTTGTTTCGTGGCCCGTTTACTATCAGTGTTATTCTCTGTGTGCCTATCATAATGTGGAAATTTGGGCACCCATTTTCCATGGGTACCAAGCTCCATGGCTCTGTGGTGTCACTGTCTCATCAGTGATGTCCTGAGCAGAGAGTATCTAGTTTTCATTTGTGCTTCTCATCTCCTACAAGAAGTAGCTGAAAAGTCACTAGGATTGCTGTTCCCTGAAATAGCTACAGTTGTCACTCATTTGTGTCATAGTTTATGCATTTCCGAGCGCTCTCCTTCCTGCTCCTACGTGGATAAGCAGGCATGACTCTTACTTCTGTTTTCTAAGACCCTCCAAGAGACTGAAAGTCTTGCAGGACTTTGGAGCTGACCTCAGGAGCAGAGGCCACATAGCGCGTCCCTCGGTCAGATGTTCTTTCGGCCTCATCACAGAACCAGCCAGAGCCTCAGGCATGGCCTCTGCTTTAGTTTCCTTATCTGTAGTGTGGAGATAGTTATAGTACCTATTTCCAGGCTACTGTAAGGCCAGTGAGCTGTCACATGCTTAGCACAGCATCTGCCATACTGTGCCCATGAGCTCTTGGGAAGAGACTGGGATTCGTACTCTGCTCCATTATGCGTCAGACACTGTGTGTGTGTGTGTGTGTGTGTGTGTGTGTGTGTGTTGGGGAGATATCACATGACTCAGGCCCCATCCTGTAATGCATAGGAAACCCTTGCCCAGGTAACATACAAGGTATGCAGGCCGCCCCCACCAGGATGATGTGGCTTTCCTGCTTCTCATGATCCATTCTCTTGAGCTTGTGCTCTTTCATAAGCATAGGTTGACTGGAAGGTAAAGGGTGGACATGAAGCTGCTTGTAAAGTTGAACTTGTAAGAGTTTGTGGAGGTCACATGCCCTTCATTCAGGACTCTTGGCATGTTCTGTGGCCTTGCTAATGATGACCAGTGTCAGTGGCCCATTTTACTGACCCAGGCAACAGGCAGTGGGCTTCTGGCTCTTAACCTCACCCTACTTACTATTTTATTAGTGAGAGTTGACATTGAATACCCAAAGGAACAAAACCATCAGTACAGCAGAGTACGTGGTATATAAGGGAAGCGGGGAGTCTTCATTCGGCTTATGCTTGCTATGATGTACCAGGTGTGTCTCATGCTTTGGACAGGTACTTGGTTGCAGAGATGACAGCTGGGACATCACCTGCCTTTGGGTGATATCTTCACAGGCTTATTTGAGGAGTAATTTCCTTTGGGGTGGGATTTCTGGTTCTTTTTTTTCATCCAGAAGGAAATGATAACTTTGGAAAGGCTGTGGAAACCCCCTTACAGTAACTCTTGTGTGTAATGTGAGAGGGGACTTTGGAAGGCATAAAGAATGTCTGCGTCTAAATGAGAGTGCTTCCCATTTCCTCCTATCAGACCTGTGATACCCTATTGCTAAGCCTCCCCCCCATTTCAGCCTGGCTAGGGGATTATATATGGCTTTTAGTTTTAAAAACTCTGTGTAGCTGATAGTCGATGGGTTAATAGTCTTATTTACTCAAGAAGTTTACTCGACAGATTCAATATTTTTGAGCAGCAACTATGCACTAATCTTTTTTTTTTTCTAGGAGTTGGGATCTAGCAAGTGAACAGAAGAGACAGAAATTATTGTCCTCATAGTCTGGTCTTCTGACAGAAGTCTTTCTTTAAAGAAAGAACCTTGCCATAGTAACTCCTAGAGTTCATGTAGGCAGTGGTTTAAGGGTCATTAGCTTTGTGACAGAGAAGTGGGATGGTGGAGGCAGTTGGGATATACAGGGACAAAAAGAAGCAGAGACAGTGTCACTAGAACCTAGGCAGTGGGTGGATGTCCAGCAGTCTCACAATGGGGCAGAAGGAGAACCTATTTGAACAGTTGAGCTTGTAAATAGTTGTATCTGAATGTGTTTATTCTACTGAGGAGCTAATTTACTAGTCGATGTAGCAGCTAAAGTTATTGAGTCTTTTTTGTGTCTGGGTATATGAAGCCTATTAGAAGATATAGTTTTGGCCCTAGAGATTAAAAGATAGTTGAATAATTTAAAAAGCAAACAAGGGGAAAATCTATTGAGAGCCACCTTATGTAGTTAGGCCTGAAAGTACTATGGAAAGAATTCTGGCAGAGGCTTCCTGGAAGAGCTCCCCGGCCAGTTGGAAAGAAGTAAGAGAGGTGTTGCCAGGGAGTTGGTAACATGTAAGCATACCTGTATCCATGGGACAGCATGACTGGTCTATTAAAACTCTAGTGGAGTTAGTGATGGTAGGTGTATTAGTCAGTTTTACAGTACTATAATAAAATATCAGAGCAAGGTACTTCATAAAGAAAAGAGGTTTTTTTAGCTCACAGTTCTGTAGGTTCAAGGTCTTGACACCAGCATCAATTCAGCTCTGGTAGGACCTCACGGTGAATGAGAGGAGCATGTGGGAGATGGAAGTTCACACAAGCAAGCAGGAAGTCCAAGGGACTGGAGGGCACAATCCCTCCTGAGGGCACATCCTCAATTGACTTATAGATGTCCCTCTAGGTCCCACTTTTTAAAGATCCCATCTCCCAACATCCCATACTAGGACCAAAATACAACACAGATCTTTGGGAGAAAAATTCAAGCCGTGTCCAAACCATGTGTCATGGCTTGGGTCTAACTGTCCCCCAAAGTCTCTTGCAGTCATAGAGGGGGCTTTTCAGAGGGGGCTAGAATGTATGGTGCTAGGATCAAGAGTGTGTGGTTACTGAATCAGTCCACTGATTGGTTCAGCATAATTCTGGCCATGATTAAAGTTGTGAGTGCTGCACCTGCCCTAGGGTAGGTAGCCTGCATAAAATATAAGGACAGAAAGAAGGCTAATGTGTTCTCACCTGTCTGCTTGCTGTGGACTATTTTTCTTCTGTGGGGCCCCTCTGCCAAGCCACCCTGCCTTGGAGCCAGATGACTGTGGACTGAAACCTCATTGAACTGTGAGCCAAATGTTTCCTCCTTTAACTTTAGGAGTCAAGTGTTTTGTTTCAGCAATGAGACAGGTGACTAAGACACCATGGAAAGAGGCTAAAGGTGAGGGTCAGGGGTGGTGCAGGGCAGTAGGGGCTTGACATGGTCTGCACCTGGGAGCCGTTAAGGGTTTTGCAGCAGAGCAGTACCCTGGCAGTGGCAGTGTTTTCCAATGTTCAAGGTGACAGTGACGGTGGGAGTGACCTGAGAGGGCAGGCACAGCAAGAAGGGGAAGGGGCACTGAGTGTGACTCCAGAGAAACAGGGTCCTGCCCTGCAAGTCGTGAATGAGTCGCTCACTTTTTCTGAACCTCACTCAGTTTATTTCTTCGATAAAACGAAAGTAAGATTTTTTATTCTGGCAATCTCACAAACGTGTTAACCTTCACAAATTGAGTGTTTCTTTAAAAATATCTGAGACAATGCTTTTTCAAAAAAATCAAAGTGTTAATTTAAGAAGAAATTCAGGCTGTTGGTGTGAGGATCCCGTTCTCATGTTGACATCCTGTACTGGGGAGAGAGCAAGAAGTGAGAGGAAAGTCTCATTTTCTTGTGGGTAGCTGACAGCATCCAAACAGCAGAGAACCACAGAGGGTGGAAATGAAACAACCCTGTGAGATAAGAAAATGGGTTGGGACTGTGAGCCTCATCCTAGCCTGAGCTGTAGATCCTGCCCAAGGTCATGGTGCACCGTGGTACAGCCAGACCTATGAAGCAGAGCACAGACAGAATCATTCTGTGTTCTTGAGCTTAGGCCTCCATGACAAAGACCACAGATGGGCTGGCTTGAAGAACAGACATTTATTTCCTCACGGTTCAGGCGGCTGAGAGGTATGCACAGGGCTGGTTTCCCCCGAGGGCTCTCTTCTCGGCTTATTGACGCCCATCTTCTCCCAGTGTCCTTACGTGGTCATCCCTCTGTGTGTGTCTGTGTTCTCATCTCCTTTTCTTACAAAGGCACCACTGTATTGGATTAGGGCCCACACTCTGACCTCATTTTACCTTAAATACCTCTTTACAGGTTCTTTCCCCAAATTCAGTCCTATTCTGAAGTCACTGGCTACCAGGGGTCCTTGGTGTAGTAGAAATGAAAATTAAAACTATCACATGATTTTGTAAGAGGAAGTTTTAATTGGAAAACAAGAGAAAATGGGAAGGAATTTTAGCTTGAGGTGTGACAAAGGTCAGGTCAGCCCTTAACAAAGGAAAGGAAGAAGAAATAGAAAAGAAATACAGCTTGACCAGCTGGAGGGGACACACTCTGATGTGTGGATCACACTGCACCATCCAGAAAGGCACAAGGTCAGCTTTCAAGGGTTAGCTGGTAGGCTGGGTTTGGGTTCATCATTGTTTCAGTCCTGGTTGTATAGTTCTAAAATCCTTGTGACTTGAGAGGCAGTTGGTTCTATTCCCATGAAGTAATTTTTCTCTGGTGGTTGCAGTCATGTGGGACTTCGCTTTCCCTGGAATACAGATAATCACAGGTTTAGGATAATGGCTGGAGAGCTCTGGACTTACCTGAAAGTGCTTGTAAACTCTTATCCTGGTGTCTTCAACTTGAAGGGCTATGAGATAGGTTATATAGGTGTAGGCCAATGGACAGACATTCCCTAAATGATAAACATGCCTGCATGCAGAGCTGAGACTATGACTTTGACCCATAGTTTCACGAAATGAAGATCAAGCTTTGTTCTTTTGCTCCATTCTTAATCATCTATTGGTCATCTGTAGGCCTAAGAGAAGAATCAGTTTTTAGAAAAAAACAAAATAAACAAACACCCCCACCACTTTTAAATCTCTGGCTCCCTTAGGAGAAAACACAAATCAAACTCTTGATGAATAACAGGCTAAGGCCCAGGATTCTGCCTGTCCCCTATCTGTATGGTGGTCTCTGACTGTGCCATGACTGTCAATTCTAGGGAATAGAACTGCAGCAAGTATATTTAGGGAGACACAGTTCAGCCTGAAATATATTCTTTTAAGATTTCCATAATGTACTGAGTTTTGGGCACAAAACCACTCTACTGAAGGAGAAGGGGGTGATTGTGGTCATGATCTGGTATATATGGGGCCACTGAGAAGCAGAACAAGGTAAGCATAGGTGACAGAGTGATTTGCTGTGCCCAGCAAACTTGGGTTACAGTTACTCAAATACATTTCATAAATTGAAAGCAAACCCCCTCGATTTCCAAAAAACCCAATAAACTTGTTTTATAAAAGAGTTCATAATGGGTTTCCTTTGAATACCCAACCTCACCAGTATTCTTGCAAAGTAATTTAATTTAATACCATGTGATTAAAGTACTGCATTTTTCAGAGCCCGACCATTAACAGCTCTGATATAGCCTGTAATTAAGATGGTGCTGAACCTTCCTCCTCCAAGACCAGCTCAGTTCACAGCAGTGGACGCTGAAAGCAACCAAGGCATTTGAGCTGAGTCTCCAGTGCCTTCCCCCTTTTCATGTCCAGGTCCAGGTGTGTGAGTATAGAGCAAGTCTTGGGGTGTCATGGTTTGGGGTTATTTTGAAAGGGGAAACAATATAATACAGAACACATATTCTATAAGATTATTTATAGTAGTCACCCAAAGAATGATATACAAAAGAGTGCAGGAAATCTGTCCACACACTAAGACCAAGGAATCCAGCCAATGGCATAACACTGCCTCCCATGAGTCCAGTTGGAGGCCTAGAGCACATAACAATATCTTGTGTGAGCCTGTTTCATGGATCTGCATTGAGAAGGCCCAGAGGTCAGTGATGGAATCTAGGAAGTCTGTGCCAACAAGATGAAGGATCTGTGGTAGGAGGCTGAGGTATCTACACTGAAGCTAAGAAGTGACGTGCAAAGTAAGAACCAGAGCTCCACTGAGAAGTGCCACAGCCATCCTCAGCAAGAGTGAGGTCCCAAGCTCCTCTGATGGTGAAGACAGCTGAGTTCCCATCAGGAAAGCCAACACAGCAGGCTTCTCCAGGAGACTGGCAGTGCACCATCTTCCCTTCCAGAGCCAGGAAGTGATGCTCAAAGTAAGGACCAAAGCTCCCCCAAAGTGAACCAAAGCTATTTTCAGTACCAACAAGGACCGAAGCTCCTTGGAGGATGAAAACAGCCAAGTTTATCAGGAAAGCCAGCATGATGAGCTACTTCAACAGAACAAACAGCTCCTCACAGCTTCTACCATCTCCAACAGCCTTTCTCAGTTCCCAACAGCCTCTTCGTCTTCTCCAGTTCTACCTCTTATGTTACTGGCAGTAATCCTCAGGTGGGCTTCCCACACCCAGCACCACGCTTACTCAGTTCAGCTGGGGCTTATAAGTAGACCACCAGTTGTCAATCCACCACATGGGGGAAGGAGCACACCTGCCACCTGGCCCCCTGCTTGAGCCTAGGTGTCCTTCTTATTGTTCTAGGAGCCAGCTTAGACTTTCATCTATGATGGCAGTAACCAAACCTCATCCTCTTTTTCTTTTTCTTTCTTGGGGGCAGTGACATTGGTCTTCTCAGAGGACAAGGAAACAGAAAAGCACATACTGAGTGTTTTCCAGTCCCCATATTAATAATTTCAGCCTACAACATTTTATTCCCAGAGCTGCAAACACATGTCATATTGATGGATTAATTTCTGACTCTCTCTGTAAGGAAGGATGGGCTCTGTTGTCCTGTACGAAGGAGGGAGCAGAGATTTAGAGAAGGCCTTTACAAAGTGAGGCACACAACACCAGGCCAAGGATGAGGAGAGGTGAAAGGGCACATGTGCCTAACCAGCAGGGGCATGTGTGGCCAATCTGTTTGTGGGGGCGTATGTCCCAATTCTCAGGGAGTCAAAGGTGATGGTTACTGGGAGGAAAAAAACTGTCTTCTAAGGCTGAGAAAATGGGGATAATGAAACCCTACTATTTGGGTGTTAGACTCTGTGTCTTTTCCTTCCATCATCAATATTCATTGAGAACCTATTGCATGCCAAGAGCTGTGTGTGGCAATATGATCGCTCCTGTAGCCTCAGGGAGCCGTCTAACATGGAGGACTTAGTTCTTCCTTGAATGGACGCACACGCTAGGCGAGCAGACAGATGCACATCGCAGAGTGAAGTGGGCAGGCAGGATGGAGAGCAACAGAGGTAACTGGAGAGTTCCTGGGGGTGCCTGGTCCAGCTTGGGGAGTCAGCGACACCTTCTTAGGGAAGGGTTGAGTAAGTTGAGAGATAAATCACAGGCTGCAGGAGGATGGGAAAAGGAGTGAGTAAGGCAGAAGACACACTGTAGGCCAAGTCTTAGAAGTGAGAAAGCGCGGTGGCAGGGGCCATTCAGGAATTTCGGAAGATACAGTCTTTGAGGAAGGTGGGGAAGTAAGGGATTGGGCTGGAGGACCGAGTAGAGCCAGGGTAAGAAGGCTGCACATGTGATGGAGGAAGCCAGGCCTGGTCCCAGCATTTTAAGTGCATTTTGGGGCAAGAGAACCTCTGGCAGGTGCCTGGGCCAGAGAGACCACAACCCTCTACCCGTATTCTTAGTGCTCTGGGCTTAGCTTATTAGAAGGTCATAGCTGCTAAGAGGGCTCGTTCGGATTCCTTACTGGCAGCCATGTTGGAAGATCTGCTCTTTGATTCTACTATATGGTTTGGATGGCCTCCTTGTCCTTCATGCTGAGCTGCTGGCTATTTTCTTGGCAGTGACTACCTCTGTGCCCCTTTGTGGCAACAGTCTCTACAGAGCCCAACAGCCTTCATTGACAGGGTGTGTGTGCCAACTCAAAGGAGCCAGTCCATATGCCATTGTTAGTGACAGAGACCAGAAGGTAGAGATGATTTTTCTACCTGGAGGTAGGCTGGCCAGAGCTGGATTGCATAAGACTTGACCACTTTTCTCCAGGTCACATCATGGTCAGGTATAGTTGCTTGAGTTCAAGCCATCATACCCACATTCTGGGAAAAAAAAGAGAGGAATTCATTCGAGGAAGCTGGGAAATACAGCGAGCTCATACTGCACCACCACACCTTACATAGATCCTGTGATACATGCCTGTTATCTCATGTAATAGATGTAAACGTGGACAGACTAGCATAGTGACCTCTCTGTGTCCACCAACCAGCTTCTTCAGATTCTCTCTCAAGGTCCAGCTCACTACTTTTGTGTTGTCCACTCTCTTACCAGGCGTTGTTGAAAGAATATCACTGACATTGTTTTGCTTTACTTGTGAATAATTCAGTATTTATGTTGGTAAAAAGATAACTTCTTTTTAAAGAGTAGGTAATCACAATAGGAAGCACTTTTACTAATACTTGCTTCTCTTTTGAGTGTTTATTTATGTGCAGCAAGGAATACTATATGTTCTTATATTCTTATTTCTTATACTATCCAAGTACTTGACCGCAAATATTTTTCTGCTCCTCGCTTTATTCACCTAAGAGAATATTCTATAGATCTCTTCCCTATCAACACAGACCGATCCTCCGTGTTTTTCTCCAGGTACATAATATTCTGCCTGGTAGCTGTGCCGTAATTTATTCGCCCGTGCCCTACTTCTGAACATCTCTGTGGTTCCATTCTTTCACTTCTGGTGGTCTGAGCTGAATATTGCAGACTTTGTGGTCAAAGGGAAGTCACACTTGGCTCCTGGCCTCCAGCAGCCTGGATTACTCAGGTTTTGCACAGAAACAGAAGTGTGAGAGCACCGGAGAGAGGTTCTAAGGAATTGGCTCATGTGACTGTGGAGGCTAGGCAGGCTGGAATTCGAGTAAAAGTTGGTATTTCAGTCTTGAGCTGCAGAGCTGCAAGAAAAACTTCAAGCAGGAGTTGTATGTATGTATGGATGGATGGATTGGCAGTATAGGGGATTGAAACTGGGGCCTTTGCACCAAACTCCATCCCTATCCCATGTTTGTGCTGAATTGCCTGGGCTGAGCTTGAACTAGGCAGTTCCCCTGCCTCAGCCTCCCAGAGTGCTATAATTATAGGCATGTTGTACCATGCCCAGCCTATGTTTTAGTCTTAAAGATGACTTTCTTCTTTGAGAAAACTGTCTTTACTTTTAAGGCCTTGTTTCAACTGATTGAGTGAGGCCCACCCACATTTTGGTTGATAATCTGTTTGCCTTGAAGCCCACTGATTATAAATGTTAGTGGCACATAAAATATTACCTTCACAGCAGCAACCAAATAAGTACTAGGTACAATAATTTACCACATTGATACATGAAATTAACCACTACAGAACCCAAGAGAGTAGTATGAGTAGAAGAGTAGGAATGCAGAAGGGAGAAACTGTGTTAGTAAGAGGTAACGATAATTTAAAAGTAACTAAGGTAGTTCCCTCATTTTATAGTGAGGAAACAGGCTCAGTGAACCTCTTTCACTTATCCAAGGTTGCACAGTTAGTAGTTGGTAGAAGGGTCTGACCTAGGCTAACCCAGCTTTGAGCCTAGATTCTAACCCCATGGGAGTTAATGTTGCTTCACACACAGGCTTGTGTGTCACCCCGCAGAGAACAACCGAACTGGCCCCACAGGAGAATAAGGTTTTGACAGGGTACATAGAGAAGGGTATTTTCAGGTCAGGGGACTGACTTGTAGAAAAGGCCAGTATGGGAAGGAAGCCACTGTCTCAGGTTGTATGGCACATGGTCTCTGAGAACAGATCAGGACAGCTACCCCAGACTACACTAAGTGTTTGGGCTTCATTTTAAAGGCTGAAATCACAACCTGGACCCTACCAGCTTTGTCTGGCTCAGCCTGCACACCTCAGTCACTGCAGCTTTCAGACATGTGAATGAGGAGCCAGGGAGGCAGCAGAGCGTGGGCACTTGAGTACATGACCTCTACCCTGGCCCATTTCTTCAAGCTGCCTGCATGGTTCTGTGTGGCCCATGTGACCCAAGGTTGACGCATCTTGCAGGAAGAATCCAATTACATACTCCCCTCTTTGTATGTACATTTGTATACATTGTGTGGTTAGCACATTTTAAAAACATACCAAAGACATTTCAAAAGATGAGATGCAAACAGCAAATGCTTTAGTGTTTTCTCCCTATGTCTCACAATTGCCCAGGCACCCCAATTTGCAGACCACCTTGCTGGGTGATGGAGAGCCACTGAAGGCAGATTCTAGGATGGGAGCTGCAGACTGATGCATGCTGGCAGGGCAGAGCTTTGGAGAGGGTACGGCAAGGTCAGGTCTCAGACAAGGGCCATGTCCAGCCATGTACCAGGTCAGCCTGCTGTGAGTCCATCACTACATGCTGAACAGTAATCTGACCATTGTGTCCCATATGCTGCTTCTCTGTATCAGGCACTATTCTGCCCTGAAACCCCCAAGATCTGGCACTATTACACTGGAGCAGGGGAGAACCAGATGCCCCATCACCTTCTAGGGAGTAGAGTCTCGGGTCCCTGGTGGCCCTCAGACTCAACTTCAGTCAACACACTGGGTCTCACCTCCTCCCAGGAAAAGTCACCTCACTTACTTCATGAAACCCTCCTGGAACTCCTTCCCCTAGAATGGGCTTCTTGCTATCTTGCTGGAGGGTCTCTTCCACGCCTTCTGCAGCACAGGCAGAACCCAGCTACTAGGAGTTCTGCCTATTGGAGATTAATTGCATTTCTTTTTCTGTCCAAGTAGCCATTGGGCAAATGGACTTGCAGAATTCCCTGACCACCCCGTTTAGTGTTGCTCCTTCCCAAGATGTCCCTGCAAAGCCTCATGCAGTCATAGGTGGCGCTTTTCGGAGGTGGCTGGATATAGGGTATGTAATGCTGGGCTCAAAAATGGGATGCTCGGATTAAGGGTGTGCGTGCTACCTGCCCTAAGGGTGGATAGCCTGGATAAGGCATAAGGGACAGAAAGGGGGTCGGCACTTGTCACTTGTAGCTTGCTGCCTTCTATCTGCTTTGAACTGTTTCTCCTCTGCGATGCCCCTCTACCATGCCACCCTGCCTTGGAAGCGGCCAACTAGGAACTGCGAGCTAAATAAACCTTTTGTCTTTTAACTTTGGTGTTGGGTATTTTGTCTCAGCCACGAGAAAAGTAACTAAGGTAGCTCCCTTCATTTTCATTGTTCTCCACAGCCGTTAATCCAACGTGGGCGCCTTAAAACAACCATCTTTTATTGTTTGCTCAGAGCTCTATACTTAGGGCTTGTAGGGGTTGGAGGTGGGAGGAGAGGTTCGGGCCATCTCTCTGTTCCGTGGGTGTCAGCACTGGGCAGCTTAGGACCTCCATTCTGCTATATGTGCTGTACTATGTGGTCAACTTGGCCTTCCTTTCAGCATGGCGGTGTCAGAGTAGCTAATTCCAAAGTGGCTGACATCGCTTCCCAGAACACATAAGCCAAAGCTGCCAGGCTTCCTTCAGGCTGAGGCCGGAGACAGGCATAATGTCCCTTGTGCTGTATTTCTGAGCATGCAGTCACACTGGGAAGTGTGGAGGCTGTCCCACCCCAGCGCGGAGTAATACGATGCTCAGGCGCCCTGAACTGTCAGAGACCCGACTCTGGGAGTGACTTACAGTGTGGTCTCACTCAAGACTCATGCCCTCTCACTCTCTAAAGTGAGGATAATGGAAATACTAGGCAGGTACCTGTCCAACTCAGAGGGCTGCTTTAAGGTCTATATGAGATGACAGATTAATTTCCATGACAGGTGTTTGGAGCAGGGTGAGGTAGGGCTTTGGGACTTGCCCTCTGGAGTCCCATCTGTCTGGCAGGACTTAGGGGACAGGAGATACCTCTTCTCCTTAGGTGAACAGGGTCAGTGGGCAGGGCTCAAGCCTGGCCAGGCACAAGGGGAACTAACTTCTGCTAAATGTTTAATACTTCCCAGAGCTTACCATCTTGTACATCTCTTCTTATGTGCCCTCACGACACTTCAAGACACAGGACTTTTTTGCCCTTTGACAGCTGTCCTGGAGACAGCTGAACCACTGAGACAAAACTCCAGCTCCACACCTCATGCCCTTTTCACACAAAGCTGGCTGGGGAGAGACCCAGATGTCTTTCTATGAATACAGGTGTCTTTAATTAGGTTAATTTTCACTTTTCTTTTGCCCTTGGGGATTTTATTTATTTTTATTTATTTATTTATTTATTTTTAAAAAAATTTTATTTTAAAGACAAAAGAATGGAGACATATGAACCAGAAAAGCCATAAACAATACAGAAAATACAAAGTTATACAGAATATAGTAGGGAATTAGAACTGGATGTTGTATTACATAGTTATCTTCACATTAGTTAACACAAAAACATTAAAGGAAATACCAAATTATAGATAAGATAGTAGGG